>LBNU01005686.1:108013-165933 GCA_014162995.1 Artemisia annua | reverse complement strand
TTATTGGGACAAAATAAGCATTATCAGTAAGAAAGGTCTCTACCTCAGCATCTTTCTCCAAGACATGCGCGTCAAGCTAGAGATGGTTAGCTCGTGGATTTTCAGATACGTGTCCTTGTATGAAGAACCTTAACACAAGACTCGCCTTAAAGCAATGAGGATGACAAGGTCCTTGGCGGTTCATGGGGAAAAAAATTTTTCTCTCGCTTTCTTCTTCCCCGCACAGAAAGGTACATCGAGAACCCATCTATGAGGGATAGATTTCACTCTCTATCTATGTCTACTCCATACTTCCCTTAAGCGACTGTGATAATCGGGCTCTATACACATTGTCATTTTCCTTTAAATCTCGGATCACTGAGCGCGACCGCAGACGCTCAACTACTCTTTACATCAGAGCCCTAATGTATAATATCACCTCCATATCGCTATACCAGAACTCAACGTAATAACCAAAAAGAATACACATTCCCACATCAGATCAATCTTCGCAAAGACGTAACAGAGCTTTTCTGTGTACCTTGAAGACATTAGAGTGAGAGGCAGAGTACTATAATGAGTTATTTCTCATAAAGATACTGCCAACGGTTAAATTGTAATACATTACACTACCAAACCATACTCATATACACAACAACCATACAACCTCTACAAATAGAGAAACCGCAATATACATAGTATGTTAAGTATGGCCCAAGCCTTCTTAATACTCATCTATCAAGCATAGAAACGAAAAGTAAAAGATATATTAAAGACCATAACAATACAAAAAACAAAAGAAACGACATTATGCACAACCAGAATGAAAGCCTACTGAAACACTATAAGACATGAATTGACAGATAGTATATAGTAGCCAACCATTATAGAGAGTTACTCTGTATATGAATCTGATATGCATCATTTGCGAGGAACTCGCGATAGAGAGATCTACTAACCAGTTCTGAAGGTTGCAAGTTATCATTACCCGGATTACTAGGAGGCATATCTGAACATACCCCTAACACACTCCAAATTCTCTCAAAATAAGAAACGTCTATATATAGAACGCCCGGTGCGCTGGACGTCGATCGAGACTCCAGAAGAACGTCACGATCTAGCTCTGCAGCGAGGAATATAGGTTCCTGACGGCTTTGATGACGGGTCATAATGCTGGTTCCAGAGACGGCCTTGGTGACCGCGTCACAAACACTTACGAACTCCGGAGCGTCACAGTCTTTTTCCACTCTGGAACTTCACTTGTTCCTACGCGTCACCTATAAGAGTGTGACGGACGGCGTCACCTTCAGTAATCTTCAAGGTCTTTTGAGTTTTTGTTGTTTTCCGCACTTTTTCACTCCGAAAACGCCCGAAAATGCTTCTTTTGTGATTTTCCCTTCAAAAGTACCTAAAATGAGAAAAGAAACGACTTTGGGTGAAATCCAAACCAAACACATACGAATTAGTACTCAAACCGACCCTTAAAAACGTAACATTTTTCGTCTCATCAGTGGCGCAAACATGTGTCAAGTTTCCCTAATTTTATTCAATCGCTATATATAATGATTACTCACATACTAATCATATAATATATCATTAGTATTCAACTTAGTTTTACACATAAAAATTAACCAATTGACTTCTAACTATATCCTTATCCACCTATGTAAAGCTTAAAAAATCAAAGATCAACAGTGGACACTCTCACTCTTAATCTTCTTCCTTGCCATGTAATTAAATTACAGCCTCAATACAACCCTATTTTTTCCTCAAATCGAAACAAAATTTACGGCAAAATCATAAACCCATTTAGAATATAACTAAAAGCACTATATCAAATTTAAACAAAATCAATAAATTAGACATTAAAAATCATACCTTTAGACCATTGAAAGAATTATTGTTCTTCCTTAAAAAAATAATCATTGGAAGCAATGCAACAACAACAACAAAATTCAAACATATCTTCAATTTTGTTTTCAAATCGACCAATTTTTTATTTAGGGTTTCATGAACATTGAGTTGAAACAAAATTGTGTCGGATGTGTGACTCGGTAGGAAGTTTTGGGCTGGTTTTGTTTTTCACATTTTCAGTTTTAACCCCTAACTTTCTTTAGATTACTCCGCGTTTTCTAAGTTTCAGGTTTTTATACTTTTGACACATATACTTTTATACTCAATTTTTCTTTAAAAAAACGAATATTGCTAAAAAACGAATTTTGTTAATTTTATGCTAAATCAAGAAACATTTATGGGCTTTTATTAAATATCTTTAAAAGAAAAAAATAAAATTAAAAATAATATTACTAAATAAGGTATGATTTGAAATGGAAAAGTCCTCACTAGGGGTTTTGTTTTATTAGGAAAAAGATTAAAACTAGATAAAGCTGTTCTAAAAAACACTAGAAACAGTATATAATCACTTTATATCGTACGTAGTAGACCTTTCGGGCGCAATTTTAGATAAATTACACTCCGTATTCTTTAAAACGTTCATATTAATCAGAGTTGAGTTATTTAAAAAACCAAACATTCCTCACATACCAAGGGACTCATCCCCATCATCCATCTAAAAATGAAATCAATGGTTGAGATTAAAAACATTTAATATTTCACCCATTTTTTATAATTTAATTATCTCTTAAACCGTTCATCGTTAAGCGAAAATAATTCTACCATCGCGATGAGCATTTAATTATCTTTCTATAGATATGCATTGTGATATACTTTCGACAAAAAAAAATTTTTCGTTCTTTTCACGTTTTTTTTCGTGGCCGAAAAATATCATATGTGACATATCATATATGATATTACATATCATATATGATATATCATATGTGATTTTTTCGGCCATGAAAAAAAACGTGAAAAAAACGAAATTTTTTTTTGTCGAAAGTATATCACAATGCATATCTATAGAAAGATAATTAAATGCTCGTCGTAACGGTATATTTTTTTTCGGTTAACCATTAACGGTTTGAAAGATATTAATATTTGAAAAAAGAGGATGAAAGTGGGTTTTTTAAATTGTTGGGATTAATCTCATCCATTAGATCAAATAAAGATGGAGGAGAGATGAATGGTGGAGATTAGTCCCTTTGTATGTAAAAAATATTTGGTACTCAAATGATCTTATATCTATTAATCAAAGTAATGAAAAGTGAATAATATAACACGTAACTCAAATATTACGATTTTAATCAAACTTTTGCTTGTCAACTTTTTATCTTGACGACGAATATCAGCATTTTATTACTTCCTTTTGTAACGTTGGTTTTCGAATATATTCTAAGATTAGGAGTAGCATACATTCGATACAATACTTTTCCTGTTCAACTTTCTAACCATTTTCTCGAGCCTTAAACTGTGATCTTTATTCTTTTCAGATGATATAAAATATTGGTCTTGGACAAAAATGTTAGGGGGCGTTTGGTTCGCCGTAATCTAACGTAATTGGATGTAATTGTAATTTGATTACATTACGTAGGCTGTTTGTTTCGCAGAATGGAGGGAATTGTAATTCAGATTACATTACGTAGGCTGTTTGGTTTGCGTTGTAATTGTAATTCAGCCATTACAATTACATCAAAGGAGGGAATTCAGATTACATAAGATGTTCGATGGAAAGTTTTGAATTACGTTGTAATTCAGAATTATTATTATTATTATTATTATTATTATTATTATTATTATTATTATTATTATTATATAAATATTAAAATAATAATATTTATATAATAATAAATAATATTTTTATTATAATATTATTTGTATAATAAGAATAATAAAATAATATTAAATTATAATAATAACTATATAATAATAATTATTATTATAAAAATAATAGATATTTATTATAACAATAATATAGAATTATAATAATAATAATAATAATAATAATAATAAATATTTAATATATATATTAAAATAATAATATTTTATAATAAATATTTAATATAAATATTAAAATAATAATATTTTTATAATAATAATATTTATTATTTTTATTATATTTATGTAATAATTATAATAATATTTATTATTATTATTTATTATTTTTATTATTTTAATAATAATATAATAATAATAATTAATAATAATAATAATAATAATAATAATAATAATAATTTAATTATTTTTATTATTTTAATATTATTATTATTATTATTATTATTATTATTTTAATATTATTATTATTATTATTATTATTATTATTATTTATTTTTTTTTATTTTAATAATAATATAATAATAATTAATAGTAATAATAATAATAATAATTTTATTATTTTTATTATTTTAATATTAATATTATTATTTTTTATTATTATTTTAATAATAATAATAATATTATTATTATAATTATTATTTTTATTTTAATAATAATAAAAATAATAATAAAGTATTATTGATATTAATATTATTATTATTAGTAATATTATTTATTGTTAATATTTATTATTATTATTATTATTATTATTATTATTATTATTATTATTATTATTAAGTTTTTTTTTTTAATTTTTTATCTTTTTTGAATTACAATTACGTTGAGATCCAACCAAACAAAGTGACTAAATACATCAATTACAATTTCAACACATTACAATTACAACACATTCCCAATTCTTTGAATTACAATCCATTCAAATTACAATTCCTTTGACAGATTACAATTCCTTTCAAAACATACTACGAACCAAACGCACCCATATTATTTTATCTTCTTCTTCTCCATTCTAGTTCTTGTATCATTGGTTGTTTATGCTATAACATGATGACCTAACAAAAATGCAACTTATAATAAGATAACTTCATCTTGTACAATAATTTCGTACATATCCTTTACATGAAAAGTACATTAGAGATTTCACACACATTTTGAAATTGATAAATTGTGTGTACCAATGATTATACTTGTCCATCTATAAACCATTAGTTTATCCATTATTCTTCAAACTTTTTTGTGCAAATAAAGAGCCAAAACAGCTAAGATTACATAATGCATAAATTTTATTTTACCACTATTCATGGCACGTATCGGAATTCTAGTTCTTTTTTTTAAGCAAAATGCGGTGCTTGTGTTTGAACTTTCGTTTTCACATGCAACCCATCACAAATCAATGATGTAAATTAGCAAAATCAAAACACCGAAGACCAAATTACAGGTATAAATGAACAAACACAATATATTTTCCGTAATCCTCGAGAATGCACCAACATTAACTTGATATCGGAACTACATATCAGGAGAAACTCACAAGGTTCAAGCTTATCTTGAGCAGTTGAGCATTGTACATGTCTGTTACATGGCTAATAAGCAAATGATTTATTTTTTACACATGGGCCTTTTAATTCATGGACTGTATTTTCCTTATCAACCATTGAGTTCCTAACAACCTCATGAATAAATTAAGTGATAAGGTCTATCGAGGTTATGTTTCTCTATCGCGTTAAAGTGGTGACTTTAAAAAAAAGCTGAAGAGGGAATGTGCCATGCACGTAATGGTTTGCATTAAGGGACTTTAGCATGGTGTGTCTATATGATCTAATCGAACCAAAAGGTCTGTTTTAAGTCCAGGTTGGTAAAAAAGTGTAGGATTTACCTGGTTTGACAAAGGTCAGGAAATTGCTTGAAATGACATCTAATATTCATAAATTTGGCTCCAATGATGGGCGAGCTATCGTTCTTGAGATATCTGCATACAAAAAAATAAAAAAATAAAAAGAAAATAAAAAAAAATAAAAATAAAAATAAAAAATAAAAAAAAAAACTTTTTAAAACACCCCCTTTTATATGAGATATACGATAATAATTTTAAGTTTATAGTAGGCCTGAAACACTATAGGAAGTTTTACTTATTAGAAGTAAATACGAAATGCCAAGGCTAAGCTTGAGGAAAAAGGAATAACGCCATCAATCGAGGTAAGTTAAACATTACATTTACTTATAATAAATGTTACTTTGCTGTTTTACTTTGATTTTATAACTTGAACTAATGAGCTATATCTTCCTGGTGAAACAGAAATCACAAAAAGCCTAAACATGTCAACAAAGAAAGTATTGAATGCCACTGAGGTACTTGTGATTTTAGGTAAACTCGTGTTTATGTATCGAATTTCGTTCATTTTCATCATATTAATATTAAGAGGCTTTCTTGCAGGCGAAATGCAAAGTGTTCTCTCTTGATAGGCCATTATGTCCTTCTTCAAATGGTCTCCCAGGGGATACAATTCACTGTGTAAGTCTAAAGTATAGCTAACTAAGTATCTGACTGTCCGTGTAGACTCGATTGGTTCCATTTAGATGTGGTAAAATGGGCTGTCGTGCAAGTTGGGTAACATTACAGAATGGGTAGCTTTTTATTATATGTCAAAACAGGAATGGGGCGTGTCAGGTTGACCTGAAACACCTTATGCCAATACCTTGAATATATAGTGTGTCAAATATGATTTACCAAAATTGTATCAGCATAGAATATATGTATTTCTGAGTAATAAGGTTTAAGAAGTTAAAAATATCCTCAAGGCAACTTTCTACCCATTTGGCCCGTTCAATTTAACAAAATGTTTTTATACTGCCCTTAATTGATTCATTCATATTTAAATGGGTTTTAAGTTAATCATTACCTGACAACCACTTGGCAGTTATAGCTAATTGTTACTGTTGCAGTACATGGTGGATGATCACCCAGGGAACGACCCTTGGCATGGAGTAGATCACGGGGCACTCAAGGTACTTCAAATGTTACAAAATTCAGAATATTGTCATTAAGTTGTCATATATTACCAGCTAACCCCTAATTACACACTCCATGTGGCTGCAAGAAAAACATATTGAAAAGTGATTATAACTATCCATTTTTTATCCTGATTGTAGAAAGTAGCATGCATCTGTGCATATGTTATGGGATAATTACAAACAGTACGTTACTTGTGGACTCACCCAACCGACCCTCCCATTTGTCCACCTAAGAGAAATTAATGGACCCTCTTTACCATTTAAAATGCAACTTATAATAAGATAACTTCATCTTGTATATATAATAATTTCGTACATATCCTTTACATGGAAAGTACATTAGAGATTTCACCTTAAAAAACTAAACAGATAACATATATGTCAACATGTATATTGAGTATCACAACATAAATTAGTATGATGTCACATAGCTACAAAGTGGTATACCACAGTTTCGGAACCACTTGTAGATGATATGATCAGTAACCTCTTCCTTTTTTGTATTAAGAAATATGTGCTTTAATATGTAACATTCTCACACTTTTAGCCAACGAATTGGGCATAGCTAGCCATTGTCAACAACTCAATAACATTGGGTCATGGTGGACACTTTTTGAATATCTTAAACTTTTAAACTGTTCTCCTGATTGATTATCAACCTAATCATAATTCCAGACTTGAGTGGCGCAAACATGTGTCAAGTTTCCCTAATTTTATTCAATCGCTATATATAATGATTACTCACATACTAATCATATAATATATCATTAGTATTCAACTTAGTTTTATACATAAAAATTAACCAATTGACTTCTAACTATATCCTTATCCACCTATGTAAAGCTTAAAAAATCAAAGATCAACAGTACACACTTTCTCTCACTCTTAATCTTCTTCCTTGCCATGTAATTAAATTACAGCCTCAATACAACCCTATTTTTTCCTCAAATCGAAACAAAATTTACAGCAAAATCATAAACCCATTTAGAATATAACTAAAAGCACTATATCAAATTTAAACAAAATCAATAAATTAGACATTAAAAATCATACCTTTAGGCCATTGAAAGAATTATTGTTCTTCCTTAAAAAAATAATCATTGGAAGCAATGCAACAACAACAACAAAATTCAAACATATCTTCAATTTTGTTTTCAAATCGACCAATTTTTTATTTAGGGTTTCATGAACATCGAGTTGAAACAAAATTGTGTCGGATGTGTGACTCGGTAGGAAGTTTTGGGCTGGTTCTGTTTTTCACATTTTCAGTTTTAACCCCTGACTTTCTTTAGATTACTCCGCCTTTTCTAAGTTTCAGGTTTTTATACTTTTGACACATATACTTTTATATTCAATTTTTCTTTAAAAAAATGAATATTGCTCAAAAAAACGAATTTTGTTAATTTTATGCTAAATCAAGAAACATTTATGGGCTTTTATTAAATATCTTTAAAAGAAAAAAATAAAATTAAAAATAATATTACTAAATAAGGTATGATTTGAAATGAAAAAGTCCTCACTAGGGGTTTTGTTTTATTAGGAAAAAGATTAAAACTAGATAAAGTTGTTTTAAAAAACACTAGAAACAGTATATAATCACTTTTATATCGTACGTAGTAGACCTTTCGGGCGCAATTTTAGATAAATTACACTCCGTATTCTTTAAAACGTTCATATTAATCAAAGTAATGAAAAATGAATAATATAACACGTAACTC
This sequence comes from Artemisia annua, assembly GCA_014162995.1. NCBI lineage: Eukaryota > Viridiplantae > Streptophyta > Magnoliopsida > Asterales > Asteraceae > Artemisia > Artemisia annua. The sequence goes on along the minus strand of LBNU01005686.1, from coordinate 157,495 downwards.
AAATATTACGATTTTAATCAAACTTTTGCTTGTCAACTTTTTATCTTGACGACGAATATCAGCATTTTATTACTTCCTTTTGTAACGTTGGTTTTCGAATATATTCTAAGATTAGGAGTAGCATACATTCGATACAATACTTTTCCTGTTCAACTTTCTAACCATTTTCTCGAGCCTTAAACTGTGATCTTTATTCTTTTCAGATGATATAAAATATTGGTCTTGGACAAAAATGATTACAATAAAGCGTGTAAAGAGATAAAGCTTGAGATTGAAGTGTCAAATGAATAACCACATCAGCAAATAATTAAAAGTAAACAAATAATAATAGTAATTGATGTAGACCAATAGAAAAACTAAAGAGAATAATCGAGAAATGTCTTTATTTTACTTTACGACTTTAACTTTACCAATCATAAAAACGGTGCGACTCTAATCTTTCTATATATCACCCTTACTGCTCTATAAATTCAACGTAACACAACCACACCACAACATTCATATATTCTATATTATTATTAAACATCATGAATGAACCTAAATATGCATACCCTTACCCTGCTCAAGGTACGTTTTATTATTTATGTTAACATAATTTTGTACTTCTAATATCAAATATTTATCGTTAGAAACAAATACAGTGTAATAATCTTAAGCTTTATCTTAATATATGTATCGTATGCAACAGGTGGAGGATATTATCAAGGACCACCGGTGATGGCGCCGCCGCAGTATGCAGCAGCGCCTCCTCCGAGAAATAACCCTGGTTTCCTTGAAGGCTGGTATATATTCCCTCTTTATTTTTTTTTACTTATCAATATTTGATTAATAGTCACAAGACTTATTATGTTCAAAAAAAAAAAAAAAAAGTCACAAGACTTATTTATGTTCATATCAAAATGAGATCAGATTTTTTGTTTTGTGTGTTTTGAGTTCCATTTTGATGAAAATGGTACTTCCGTACTATGCTAGTAACTTTTGTTTTTCTATTTTTTTGACTAATAAAAGTAGTAAATTATTAAATATATGATCATAAATTGATAATTGTTTTTGTGCAGTCTGGCAGCTCTGTGTTGCTGCTGTTTGCTTGACGAGTGTTGCTGTGACCCAACCATTATTTTCTACTAATACGTACACAGGCTCCTCTAATCCGTTTCTAGTCACTATTTTTTACCTTAAATAGAAAGGTGTACTATTGTGTTTTCTTTTTAGTTTTTCAGATTATTTATGATGTATTTATTTTCTTGCTACCTGTATCAATCGATGTTATAATAACATACTACTTTCTGTTTGTGTGTTTTAGTTTCTAGACCATTAGGTTCTTTATGATGTACTATGAAATTGAGCTTAAAATTGAAATCGCATATAGTAAGTTGTAACGTTTAGGTTTGGTTTTCCACAAAGATTAGAAACCAAAGTTAGGGGAAAAAAAANTCTATAAATTCAACGTAACACAACCACACCACAACATTCATATATTCTATATTATTATTAAACATCATGAATGAACCTAAATATGCATACCCTTACCCTGCTCAAGGTACGTTTTATTATTTATGTTAACATAATTTTGTACTTCTAATATCAAATATTTATCGTTAGAAACAAATACAGTGTAATAATCTTAAGCTTTATCTTAATATATGTATCGTATGCAACAGGTGGAGGATATTATCAAGGACCACCGGTGATGGCGCCGCCGCAGTATGCAGCAGCGCCTCCTCCGAGAAATAACCCTGGTTTCCTTGAAGGCTGGTATATATTCCCTCTTTATTTTTTTTTACTTATCAATATTTGATTAATAGTCACAAGACTTATTATGTTCAAAAAAAAAAAAAAAAAGTCACAAGACTTATTTATGTCCATATCAAAATGAGATCAGATTTTTTGTTTTGTGTGTTTTGAGTTCCATTTTGATGAAAATGGTACTTCCGTACTATGCTAGTAACTTTTGTTTTTCTATTTTTTTTACTAATAAAAGTAGTAAATTATTAAATATATGATCATAAATTGATAATTGTTTTTGTGCAGTCTGGCAGCTCTGTGTTGCTGCTGTTTGCTTGACGAGTGTTGCTGTGACCCAACCATTATTTTCTACTAATACGTACACAGGCTCCTCTAATCCGTTTCTAGTCACTATTTCTTACCTTAAATAGAAAGGTGTACTATTGTGTTTTCTTTTTAGTTTTTCAGATTATTTATGATGTATTTATTTTCTTGCTACCTGTATCAATCGATGTTATAATAACATACTACTTTCTGTTTGTGTGTTTTAGTTTCTAGACCATTAGGTTCTTTATGATGTACTATGAAATTGAGCTTAAAATTGAAATCGCATATAGTAAGTTGTAACGTTTAGGTTTGGTTTTCCACAAAGATTAGAAACCAAAGTTAGGGGAAAAAAAAATAGCATTATTATTTCAAGTTTGAAGAAAAATACTCGTTTCAAGTACTATTCTTGACAGTTTTATAAGAAGCTGGTCCAGTTATGGTTCGACCGTTCGAGCATTCAATATTCTCGTTGCAGAACCTGTTTTTGCACACTCCTAAAAAGAAATGTGTGGTTGGAGAATAGACTATGCTATTGATATAGTAACCTTTTCCTAATGAAAATTTGAAAACTTCCCTTCTTGACATCCATTACATTCACTGTTTTTGGTTAAATAAACATGTTTATTGACCTGTTAGATTGATATCAGTTAATTATGAATTTTATGCATTTCAAAATCTCTCTCTCTAAAATTCCTCCTACCTCTCTCTATAATTCCTCCAACCAATCTACACCCTCTTTCTAAATAAATCCGGCGGCCGGTCTTGGCCGGCCGTCCGGAGCTCTTTTGTATTTTCCCTTGCTTTCAATAATAATCCTTACCCACATATCGGTCATCTCCTAGCTGTCGCCGCTCGCCGTTCGCTGCCGCCACCGCCCGGACTCCTCTGCTCAGATCTGCTGCGGTCTGCCATCGATGGCCTGATGCTGCCTCAGGTTTTGGCTCTAGATCCGTTAGGTTTAGGTCCGGCTCCTTTAAGGATGCCTAGTTTTATCTTCTTTGTATGTCTTATGTACTTTATGTATTTTTGTCAAGCTACACCTTTATATAGTTGTGTCTGTCAAAAGCTCACTCTGGTGATTCCCCCCACCCTTGAATGGTGTTGCTGTAGTCTGTCACAACTGTTATGGTGTATGTCTTGTTTTGTCGTAACTTGTTACGTTGTGTATGTTCGATGTAACTTGTTGTGTTCAAATTTCCTCCATTTGTGAGGCGTGAAATGAAATATCTGTTAAAAAAAAATGGATTAAGAAAGTGATCATGATTGTGTAGTGGTTCAAACGCAATCGAAACCAATACAACTTACATGGATACGAATTGAAAGAGTGGTGGACCAAACTATAATGAAACCATTTTTTATAAAACATAATGACCTGGATAGTTTGACATAAATTCAAGGGTTATAATTGCACACACATGTATGGAAAAAAAAATCTACAATCAAAAGTGGGTATTGATCACTCTCACCTGCACACTTGCATTTGTCGAAAGTCTTTCTAGAACCAGGCTCCTTACTCTCAGGTTTATCCTGGAGTAGGGTATGTAGGATATAGCTACATTCTACCTTCACCGTATAACGCCCTGACAGAATTGGGTATATTGTTGTTGTTGTAAAATAGCGTATTGATTTGTTATGATTTTTCATAAGCATCTTCAATGAACTCAACTAGACTTGTAAAGTTTATGTGAGTAAAATAACGAGTTTATAAAAGTGAAAGTTTATAAAAAAAACAAATTACCAACATGAATTTGTTTCATACTCCCTTTACTAAACGAACTCTTTTTCAGTGTTTTATCAAAATGAACTAATGTGTGTTCATATTTTCCTAAGCACGCGCACCATATCGATATCTGTGAACCGAAAGTTTTATAATCTCGATATTTACTTTCTGAAACTTGAAGGACCGTTAATGTATATTAGAAAGTTTGTAACTGTAATTCAGTTATGAAGATCCTGGAAACATGTCAAAAACCTGTGCATCAGTGGTATCAGAGCCGAAGGAATCAAACAACACAACAATTCATGTTTTTGATCATCATACAAGATTCAAAAAGCCGAGACAAACAAAGTTGTCTAGGGCACGATCTGTTCCAAATCAACACATAGAAAGAAGAGTATTGTGGTACAACNGATATCAACCATTCTTTTTCATTGTTGGACTTTTTGTCCAGTACCCTACTTGTAGAAAAAAAAATGTGGTGAATTTAAATTGAATTTTCAAATATACAAAACTTGTGGATATATTCCATTATCCAATTCCATTAATTGTTGTGCTCGTGGAAAAGGTTGCTAAATGTTTAGCGCGCGAATGAATATGCAATATCAAGTTCTATGAAAGGTTAAGTGCGCGAATCTTCAAAGTTGGTAAATGTTGATGCGCACACGGGGTTTGTCATTTTATGAAACTTTGTTTACTGTTTGGTTTTTGTCTACTTTCGGAGCGCGCATGGGTTTTGGATTGCGCATGGGCGAGTAGCACGAGCATTTGATGAGCATTCGAAGAAAATTTATGCGCGCTTGGCTAGTTAATTTATGCACACCATACACGTAGCTAGATTATCCTTTTTGAGTTTTAATCTAGCTAGGGGGCTCGTAGAAAGTTAATCTAGCAATGCTAGGGAATCTTTGTTTCCCGCTTATTTGCCTCATCCGCACCCTATACACTAAGAGGGTGGGCTTTAATTATCTTTTTTGAGTTTTAAATCTAAGGTTGTCATTGGTAGATTAACTTTCTACGAGTAATATTATGATATTTTGATGTAAAAGAATATTGCGGTGACAAAACACAAGCAAAAAAGATGAAAAGAAATAGGAACAGTTAAATAACATTTTAGGAAATTATCCTTAAAAACAAAGTGCGTGTATATCAAGACTAAATTTAACAGGTCCTTTGTTGCATGATTAATTGATAATGGCTTCGTCAGTGACTACGACGTTATAAAAAGAATTCTTATGCAACATCGTTGTCCAAAAAGAAATATCAATTGGGAACAATAAAGCATAATGAAATTGTATGAACATGCTAGGAAATTAAAATAGTAATTAAGAAATTCTAATTGCATTATATTGATGATACTTGTCATCTATGAGTCTAATATAATTGTCTTTCAGCTAATTCGTAGGCATGTAATTCTTCTTCCTCGTGAACCCCTTGTTAAACAGATTTGTTAAAAATGGTCATTTAGGCCATTTATTAGGCTCTACAGTTGACATCAAAAGCATTTTTAGCATCTATAATTTGGTATATTACAAGTGAACGTATTTTAAGAACTTTCTCATTAATTGTTAGTTGTCAAAAACTTACAGGAAAGTTTTTGCATCGAAAAGTGTTAGTAGAAATAGGTTTTGAGCCTAGCAATTGTGTTACAAAGCTTACTATGCATTGTTACATGCAGTCATAAAGAGGTTTTGCATTCATGATGTTTTGTGTAGAATAGTTAGATTTGTGTCCTAAATAGCTAGGAAGAATGTATTTGTACTGTGAGAAGCATATTCACACTTCCTTGTTCTCATTCGATAAGATTTTTAGTTGGAGTTAACATAGTGATTCTTGACATTGGCGTCAATGAGATTGGAGCGAAAAATGTGACTTTTGGAGAATGGGCGATTTTCTATAGCTTCTAGTCATTACGTTATACGCATCCAACTATGTGTATATATCAAACTCTTATATAAATTATAAATAGTTTTCTCTCAAATATTACGAGTACAAACTATTCATGATGTACGTACATCACTTTAAAGCAAAAATTTAATGAAATTTTAAAGATACAAAATGTTATTGGTACAAACAATTAAAACTACTTAATTTGGTGTATAAGTGGGTGGTGAAAGCTTTATTTTGGTGTACGTTATGTTCTCCTTTGGTCTATTTGAAAGTGGCACGAATAAAATTATTCATGCTGCACTTGATAAATTTGAGAGGATTAAACATGAAGACATTTTCCTATCGGTGCATAGATTCTCTTCTATGGCTTAAGAATAGGAGTGCTCGTTCATCTCTAAACTGGAATAATTNTTTTTTTTTTTTCATGTTTTGATGCTTTGGTGTTTTTGTTAGTTGTTTCATGCTCCTCCTCATAGCCTTTTGGTGCTTGTAGCTTTTGGCGTTCTGGCGTGTAAATAAATTTTGCCTTTCGGAAAAAAAGAACTTCGCAGTGTAATTTTTATTAATGATTGTGTGAGTTATAAAAATAATTTTAATAATCTATATAATTTCATTGAACTAATTTAATACATATAATAAAACTTTTATCAAAAATCATGAATCTAAATTTTGTTTTTTAAAATTGTGTTAACATAAGATAAAAAATTTAACATATACAATTTTTTTTTTCGCAAATTAAATACAACTTCTGTAAAAAAAAAATTCAAAGTTACATCGATTTAATTTTTTAATACGCGAGTTATTTATTTATTTATTTATTATTGTTATTATTATTATTTTCCATTCTTAAACATTGTATAATTTATATCTTTCGTATATCTGGGACAATTATAATAAATAAGAACAAGTTGCACAAATATAAAATTATAACATGTATATTTATAAAACTGATTACCTTTGAAATATCTTTTGGAATTTGATATGTTGCAAAAGAATTAAACAAAATATCATATTTTTTGATTAAGTGGTGTAGCTTTTTATATCGTATAAAATGTAATGAAATGACACTCTTTTCTATCTATATGCGACTATATGACATTGTCAACCACTTTGATCTCATACCTCAATAATACTACCGATCACCGCCTATTTATTGAATCAACGTCACACAGGTAATATGTAGTTCTTATATGAATTAGGTTGATATTACTTAAAGTTACTCAAACAAAATATCATTGCTATTTGAAAAGTTAATATAATGGAGACATAAAATTGAAAAACATTGTTCGCAAAACAAATTATTACAGGATAACCACCTGCCACAACACGTAAATACCATGCTAATGTCATAAAGGGTCCTTACAACACATGATCATAGCCAACCATTCAATTTTCCTCATTTTGTTAGTATGACATCGCATGTTGACAACATACTAAAAATATCAGTGTTGCAAAAAAAGGTCTACAAGGCCGATTACTCATTGCCTAGGCGCTACAGGGCCATCAACCTTGCCGATTTATGTAACTGGGTCAAACAAATGGGTCAACGGCGGTCAATGGTGGTCAAACTTGCCAGAAACCTACAAATATTGCCGGAAGTACCTAAAAATCACCGTAAAGTTATTTTGATCACTTATAGTAACTGTTTAAATCTATTACAAGTTTTTTTTTAGAAAAAATTTGGGCCGAAAAATACATAAAACTCGCCAGAATTACATAAAACTTGGCGAAAATACCCAAAATTTGCCAAAAATGCCAATCAGATTAATCACCGATTAATCCCGTCTAGACTGATTACAAGTTATAAGGAGGTCGACCGCCCGACTACTGATTCACAATTTTTGCAACCTTGAAAAATTTACATCGCCTAAAGTTATCAATGTTTAACTAAATGTAATGGGAGCCCCACCATTCCGCATGAGGGTTTTTTTTTTTGGCTTTTCACGCACGAAGCCTTATTATATGTGTGTGTGTGTGTATGTGTGTGTGTGTGTGTGTGANTAAATGTGCTTGGTTTCTATTTGCGTAATACCCCCAGCATGATAGCTGCCGTATTTGAGTTGGGGGTGTTACAGATAGTGTATGTAAAGGCCGAAGTGTATGTCGAGATAGGTCTAAAGGTGATGGATGATTCTTTTTATGGTTTTATATTTTATGAAAAGCAATTTAAATCTCGGGTTTGGAAGAGTATGTGTTTTGGCTACTAATTAACTAAAACAAAACTAAACAATAAAATTAAATTAAACTAATAAACAAGAAAGTAAAAGTGGTAACTCTTATAATGAGAAAAAAACATGTTTACTTAGATTTCCTTACTCTCTAGTTATCTCATATTGATTTGCCGAATTGTCGCGTCTTTGTTTTAATTGAAGCGTTGTATTAGTTAATATTGGTCGTTGAGAGGTGTCGAAGTCCCTAACTCTATGAACGTATAAGTCTCCCTTAAAAACCTTAAGTTTTCCAGGATCTACAAACCGCAATTCACGCAATAAATACAACGAGAAAAACCAATAGTGCACTCTATGATTGCGTTTAGTAAGATCAAGCTAGCACATATAAGAGAGAAGCCAGTTTTCCTACTCCTAACGCGAGGCAATCAATTAAACAAGAGTTGACAAATCAATGATCAACAACTGGGTTTCATTACATCTAAGCAAACACAAACAAATATAGCCTAGCATGATAAAGCGAAGAAAAAAAACGAATAATGAAACAACACATAGACATATTGAATGATTAAACGAATAACTTATCTTCAATTAAACATGGGTGAAAAAGGCTGAAAAGGCCTTACAAATAAGTTGTATATCGTCTAGGGTTTTTGCTCCTCCAAAGTGTTACTATGAATGAAAAAGATTCGAAAACTATGTATAGATTTACAACCGTGACGGCGTCACTCGCAATCTGTGACACCGTCAGCTCGCCTCTAATTAGGGTTTCGTCTGTGTAATTCGCCGTCATGACGCCATGAGGTGTGTCTTGAGGCTGTCACGTTATAATTCTTCTGAGCCATCACGTTATAAAATTGCACTGAGTTTGGGTCTTCAAATACAAGTGACAACGTCAGGTTGTAGACTGTGACGCCGTCAGGTCTCCATCATGACAGATCCTTGACTTGGTCATTTTTCTTCGTTTTCTTGTCGATTTAAGTCCAAAACATGCCAATTTCCATAATTCTCGTTCTAAGTACCTAAAATGCAAAAAAGAAACGATTTAAGGCAATATTTGATAAATTACACACGACTTTTAGGTTTAAATGACCCCTTAAAAAGGTATCAAATAAATCCTTATCATTAGCTGATTAAAATAAAAGTGGCAATGGTGTTTCATGTGTATATGCGCGAGTGTGATGTGGTGAATGTTGCGGTTTAATAAATATAAAGGTAATTAGCAAGGAAAATGGTGACCATTAGGTGAAAGAGTGTGACCAGTAAGAGATGCAAATTTAGTGTGTTTTGTCTTAGGCAAGGTTAGGCACACCGCCCTTGCTCTCGGTCAATAGAATTTCTTTTCCCGGTGGTAATTAATTCTCGAGCAACAAATATGATGGTGTTATTATCTAGCTTTAACTTTATAATACTGAATCCTTTAGACAATAACCAACACTTATGAGCAGCGTACCGTTCGTATAGTATAGTGAGTCGGCAAGACCGGGTCATTCGCGAGGAGTGACGGATCGTAAGTTTCAAACTAGTAGTTTTATTAATTCTATTGTGATTTAAATCTGCCGATTATGTTTTTAAGCTAATTACTAAGAATAGAAAATAAAATAAACATAACGATAGTTTGGTGAAGAGAAGATCAAGAGATAAATGCATGCTTGCCTTGCAAATCCCCTAATTTCATCAATGGCATAGTTCTAAGTGCAATGTTTATCTAGTGTGTTTCAGTAAATCAAATGTAGAGGATGTCGAGTATGGTCGCTTCCACTCCTAACTTTTTCCTAAAAGCTGGGTATGCCCGGTTGGGTCCGCTACCCTAACTAATGATTCAAGCATTAAGTATCATCAACTGATCTATGTAACCTACGTTTTTGTATAGGTGCTAAATGATGAGACGAAAAGTGTACCCGTTTTAAGAGGTCATTTAAGCCCTAATTCGAGTAAATGTGATCAAATATTGCCCTAAATCGTTTCTTTTGTCATTTTAGGTACTTTTGAGAAGAATTCTGGAAAACATGCATATTTGGACGTTTTTAGAGCATAAAAGTGAAGAAAACGACAAAGTCTCAAAAGAAGCTGGAAATCCTACCTGACGGCGTCAGAGTCATAAGGTGACGCCGTCAGCCAACGTTGACAAAGGAGTAAAATCAGATTACACTAGACGCCCTATGAAGAAAACAAGATTTTTACACCTGACGGCGTCAGGTGTTAGAGAAAGTAGACCGTCAGGTGTTAACTTAAAGAGTGACGGCCCAGAGCAAAATAAAGAGTGACGGCGTCAGAAGTAAAGCTAGGCCATCCGAGAACCCTAATGACGGCGAGCTGACGGCGTCAGAACCCATAACCTGACGCCGTCAGAATGTAAAATCTATATATACTTTTCTATTTTTCATTCATTAGTGTGGAACTTTTGGTACAAGTTTGGGAAAAACCCTAAAGACGAATTTGGCTGTATTTTCAAGGGTTTTTCACCCTTGAATCCTTCATGTTCAATTAAAGATAAGTCCTCACTTAAATTAATCAATATGTCTATGTGTTGGTTAATTATATCTTATGCTTGTCTTTCAATTAACATGCTAGGCTAGATTTTTCTTGTGTTTGCTTAGATCTAATGAAACCTAACTATTAATTATTGGTTGATTAGTGTGTTATTACTTTGTTGAGATGAATGTTTCATCAATGTTAGGCTTAAGAAAACTGGCAATACTCCTATATGGTAACATGCTTGAACATCTTAAGAAACATGTAACTAAGGCATACTAGGTTATTAAGGTAGTATTTAACGCATGAGCCACTGTTTACAATCCCTATGATTATGTGTGCGCATAATTGTAGGAGGAGATAAGAGCTCATAGAATTGGGGAGATATGTATGCCACCCCATGAATTGTTAAGGAATACACCCGTCATCCACGCAAGTAATAGATACACCAATTAACCGGTAAAAGATAGTTAGGGAGTAAGGAAATCTAAGTAAACACATTTGTCTCCATATAAGTTTTCACAACCACAATAGTTTAGTTATTTTATTTTTTATTGCAATTGTAGTTTTTGGGTTAGTTGACTAGCAACTAATTCCGCCCACTTCTCCAAAACCCGAGATTTTACTTGCTTTCCATAAAATAAAAAAAATACAAAAAATAATCTTCCTTCACCTTTAGACCTTTTAGAGTAGTTTTTCTATCCTAACGAACACTATTCCCTGTGAGAGAACGATCAATCCCCAGTACTTACCACTACACTATACTACACCGACTAGGTACACTGCCTGGTGGGATTGCAAGCTTCTCAAGATCCCTTGAGAGGTAAAACCTGTTGCGTGATCGTAATCCCACGTCCATCACTAAACAACTTAGTTTTCTTGACAAAGGAGAAAGCAACCGGTCAGGTCCAATAATCAGTATCGCTACTAAATCTTATACCCTATTGTCTACCACTTTTGACCAGGTGACGGTTGTGGTTATTGGCTTCGCCACTGTAGCAACTCGTATTTTCAGTTCATTACTTGCCTATAAACTCAAAACAATTTACTTTGAACATTTTAGTATTTACTTAAACGTATAACCGTTAGATTAAATCGCGTAAACCGGAAAAAGACTTAAACGTAAACCGACATTAGACTAAGTTAACTCTATATCAAACACTTGTCATATAAGTTATTTAAACAAGTTTTATAAGTCTACACACTTTATTTTACAAGTTTCACGTAAAACGCCACGTTTCACCTTTACGTCCATGCATGCATGCATGCATTAAGCATCGCCACCCTTTTATACTTATACATACACAAATATTGATATATTTTTTTTAACAAATATTGATGCATTTAATACAAGGTTTCAAAATTTAACCACCCCCCCCCCCCAATCCCTTTGAGGCCCAAACACCCACCCAAAGGAGTAGTCCAAACATTCTTGATCTTGTACACTTCTGTTTTTGTAAAACACATACACTTATTGTAGACGTATAGTCTGGCCCGCGCCCTACATGGGCCAGGCCCGCGTAGACAGCGGCTCACTCTACACCTAACCCTAATCCATGCCTATAAATACATGGATGGGATCCCTTTATTCAGTAGACGTATAGTCTGGCCCGCGCCCTACATGGGCCAGGCCCGCGTAGACAGCGGCCCACTCTACACCTAACCCTAATCCATGCCTATAAATACATGGATGGGATCCCTTTATTCAGCAGATTACAACAGGTTACCCTAAACCTAATCACTCATATATGCTACATCGCATCTATACTAACTTGACCGTCGGAGGTGGATCCCGGGGCTACGGTCTCGGGTCCACTCCTAACGGGTTTTCGTTGTTGACATGTCTAATAGGGCTCGAGAAGACGACTAACGGCCCAAGGAGAGTTGTTGAATCGACCCGCGCCAGATTATGCATCAACACTTATGTACACTTGTGAACTAGTAACCTCTCACAAAATGGTACCTACCCCTTCTTGGTTTCAGAAACACAGCAAGGGAAAATTGTCATTGTAAATTTCAATGTATATACATTACGTTTTACACGGTTTGTACAACCTTAACTGTTACACGACATTAAATCTATCATAGGAAAATTGTCACACGACATAGATTTAGTATGGGGAACTGGATGAAGCATACCAGATATGTATAGAAACCATGAAAATGTAAAGTCACCAACATAAGTAGTCCGGACATGTAGTTCACAATTATTTTTACCCTCAAAAGCCACGTCTTGTTTTCACTAGGTGAATCATGATGGACTTCAACGCAACTTACTTTCGATTAGTGCGACAAAATCTATAGATTAATTATAGTGTATTAACAAATTATGAGTTTGTAATCTCTTGTAGTGACCAAGGCGTCGACTTTAAAAAGTTTTAGAATAAACTCATGGTTTAACATTTCAGATGAGTTTTTTAGGAACAGACTTTTGTTTGATTTGGGTTGGGATAACACGGAACATAATTTTTTTTAACCATGATTTCTGGCCTTTTGGCCGACTAATTCACGGGGTTTGAAGCCAAATTTTTAGGTAGCTATAAACATAAATAATGAAATCGCAATACTCCCCACTTCGATTGCAAATACTGCCACAGTGCACTGACTGGTATGTCACATGCATACGTCACATGTTTTTGAATTCGCACTTGGTTCGTAACACGATCACATTACATCGTACTCCTCATTTGTTCTTTGAAATGACATTCGAGATGAAAAGGGTTAGATTAGGTAATTTATGAGTAGTTGTAGAAGCTACAAACGTAGTTGTAGCTATGCGTCAGGAATTAAACAGACGAAACAGACGTGTTTAATATATTAAAGTACACAAGGATATGGGTAATCTTGAAATATCAAAAAAGTAAATAAATAAATCTTAGTTTTAACAATGACACAAAGTTGAGTAAAGTTGAAAATAAGTATCATCTTCGATGTCAATTATGTTTTCCCAAAAAATAATGGTAAAACTGTAATCTTAACTTCGTGATCACTCATCTTTTTAAAGAGACAACATTACCTGTTTCAAGTTTGCCTTGAGAAATATAATCCCGCCTCTCTAAAAATATCTAAACCAAATTTGTATACAAATATTTCTACTACCAATGGTTGTCAAGACCATATATAACTCAAATATACTAAAATTATGGACCAAAAGAGAAATGCGTATCCCATTTGGACAAACGTTAAATGGATAAGATCTTACGTAGCGTTTGGTATGTTGTAATCAAAGTGAGAATGGAAAAGGTTATTACGGTGTAATGAAAAAAATCTTGTTTGTTAACACATTTACTATGTAATGATTAATTACAAGTAATGAGTCATTATACCCAAAACTATTATTTTCATTCCTTAGAATAGACGGTATAATAACTCAACTCAATCTCATCTACATATACTTCCATTTGCTAAAAAATATTTCGGGATTTAACAACAACGACGATAGTTTCTTGAATCTCATGGGGGTTGGAATAACCCAAACGCTGGTTCATCATCAACTAACATCCCTTTCCCTAACCCACTCGGCTTGTCGAGCGAGGAACTTTACCTACAACATCAACGATTTATATTTTGGGAACAAAACCAACAAAACACTCTAAACACTAGTTTCCCAAATCTACAATTCTCACAACAACCACAACCGCCATCCCAATCATCACATACACAAACCGGAACAAATGAAGTTTCCGATGCACCTACATCTCCTCCAAAGTCATACAAACGAGGTGGTAAACGAAAGGCCAAAAAATCCAAAGAACCCGAACCAACTGAATCAATTGAAGAAAATCCCAACATGAGCAATACTTCATTAGGTTGGCAACCAAGTGAGGAAAAACTACTTGCAAAGTGTTATGTGGCCGTTACCGAGGATCCACAAGTCGGGCGTGCACAAGCTAGCGATACGTTTTGGAGACGGATTATCGACGAGTTCAATAGACTCAATTATCAACCACGCAACAAGGATATGTTAACAAGCAAGTGGAAAACGTTGAACTGTTATTGCACAAAGNTTTTTTTTTTTTTTAAGGTTGAAAAGTTAAAGCTGATGTGACGCTGATGTGCCACTGAGTTATGACTTAACTCAGAGTTATGATACCATATGCTCTTAGGGGTCCCCTCCTGTTTTTCATTACATCTTGTAATGGAATGAAAATGACATAAAAGTTCATCATTAACTAACCACATTAAATACTTTCCTATTTTCAATAGCCATTTTTGTCTTTTTCTTATCAATTCTATTACGTCCTATCTTACCAACCAAACATGATTAATAACGGTAATGAATCATTACATTGCATCATTCATATAATTACATCGTTTATTATATTCATTTGATATTTTATCCCGTCCTATCAAACAAACCCTTATAATTTTGTTAGCCAAATTGGTGCCCCTGCACCCTCCCCTTGGAACCAAAGCAATGCCATGAATTTGGCTTGCGCCAACCAATAATCTTTTTCCTTTTTTCTTTTTTTTTTTTTTTTTTTTTTTTAAATGAGTTTTGTGTTGAGTTTGTGTTTTAATTGGGATATCGTATCTCAAAATTGAGGTTTTGGTTTGAGTTACTGAGGATGGTATTTTTGAATGTGTGAGCTAAAAGAAATATTAAGATGATATGAAGTGACAATTTATTTTGAGTCATTATACCTAACTACACCTAATGCTCTAAGGCTAAACACGGTAAGGGGAGGGATTGACCCTCGTTTTATCCGCCATGCCAGCTTTCTCTTTCCGGCAATTTGTTGCCACAGTAAGGCGACTTACACTACAAAAAACATACCCCACAAAAATATCTTTTATATTTAATAAATACACACAACACACAAAGGATTATCGATCGCTTGCACGACCCCAATCTCCCAACATGTTAAATCGATCGATTCTCCACACTAACAATTGATCTATCATTTCAGGGATTGATCGATTGTTTATTTGCTACTGTGGGGAGCCTAATACTATCATTAGTTCATTACTCATGCTGAAGAGTGGTACAACATGAGGGATACAAAATCAAACGAGAATATATGAATTTGAATCCGTGATCTAAATTGATCATGAAGATTAAAAGTGATAAACTATTTTTGTATTTGCTTCAAAATTGGTTTTCCCTACAAACTTTTTGTAAATTTCTACTACCAATGGTTGTCAAGACCATATATAACTCAAATATACTAAAATTATGGACCAAAAGAGAAATGCGTATCCCATTTGGACAAACGTTAAATGGATAAGATCTTACGTAGCGTTTGGTATGTTGTAATCAAAGTGAGAATGGAAAAGGTTATTACGGTGTAATGAGAAAATCTTGTTTGTTAACACATTTACTATGTAATGATTAATTACAAGTAATGAGTCATTATACCCAAAACTATTATTTTCATTCCTTAGAATAGACGGTATAATAACTCAACTCGTGAGTTATACGTCGCACGCTGCGTTACCACACCGTCCCTTTGCGTTAACATGCTGCGTTACGAGCTACGTTAGCAGCTTAACGCTGCTTTAAGGCTATGAAAAAAAAAAAAAAAAAAAAAAAAAAAAAAAAAAAAAAAAACCTTTTTCCACCACTATAAATAACAAATTAACACACAACTTTTTGGCACACTTCCACAACTCAATCTCATCTACATATACTTCCATTTGCTAAAAAATATTTCGGGATTAACAACAACGACGATAGTTTCTTGAATCTCATGGGGGTTGGAATAACCCAAACGCGGGTTCATCATCAACTAACATCCCTTTCCCTAACCCACTCGGCTTGTCGAGCGAGGAACTTTACCTACAANAATCTCATCTACATATACTTCCATTTGCTAAAAAATATTTCGGGATTTAACAACAACGACGATAGTTTCTTGAATCTCATGGGGGTTGGAATAACCCAAACGCTGGTTCATCATCAACTAACATCCCTTTCCCTAACCCACTCGGCTTGTCGAGCGAGGAACTTTACCTACAACATCAACGATTTATATTTTGGGAACAAAACCAACAAAACACTCTAAACACTAATTTCCCAAATCTACAATTCTCACAACAACCACAACCGCCATCCCAATCATCACATACACAAACCGGAACAAATGAAGTTTCCGATGCACCTACGTCTCCTCCAAAGTCATACAAACGAGGTGGTAAACGAAAGGCCAAAAAATCCAAAGAACCCGAACCAACTGAATCAATTGAAGAAAATCCCAACATGAGCAATACTTCATTAGGTTGGCAACCAAGTGAGGAAAAACTACTTGCAAAGTGTTATGTGGCCGTTACCGAGGATCCACAAGTCGGGCGTGCACAAGCTAGCGATACGTTTTGGAGACGGATTATCAACGAGTTCAATAGACTCAATTATCAACCACGCAACAAGGATATGTTAACAAGCAAGTGGAAAACGTTGAACTGTTATTGCACAAAGTTTAACGCGTTCTACAAACGTGCAAAACGTACAGAAAAAAGTGAGGAAAATGAGTTGAATAACATGAGATGGGCTAGAGAAATGTACCGTGGTGAGCATAGAGGTACGCCATTTAATAACGAGGAGGCGTGGGAGGTTTCGCGTGCTCATAAAAAATGGGACGCGCCGGAAGTGCTTGATTTAACTAGCGATGCCCAAGCCAAACCAACGAAGCGTTATTCGGTCAAGATGACCAACCACATCCGATGGGCAAAAAACGTGCTTCGAAGAAAGCCAAATCCTAGAGCACGACAAGTATCAAGGGAGCGAGTACCGGAGGAACGAGCTCGTCAAGCCAATTTGGGGAGGCTATGACATACGAGTATCGTATGAAACGGGAAACCGCCCAAGAGGCGTATCGGGCGGCTAAAGAAAAATATCAAAAAATTCAAAGGTTGGAAAAGATGAAATTTCTGATGATTGACACTTCTGACAAGGATCCAAACATTGCGTTTTGGATCGATTTAGAAAAGGACAGAATTATTGAAAAATATAACTTGCAACCTCGACAGTAGATGTAATTGTATTTCGTAATTTTCTTATGTTGTAGTTTCCGTTATGTCATGCTTTTATTATTTCGCAATTTTTGTCGTTGTATATATATATATATTTAAATTCGTATTGTAATGTTTAAGTTTTAATGTTATGTTATTTATTAAATGAAGTATTAGTTTTAGTTTAGAGGTTGAATTTATTTGTGGTTTTTTTTTTTTTTTTTTTTTTTTTTTTTTTTTTTTAAGGTTGAAAAATTAAGCTGATGATGGCTGATGTGCCACTGAGTTATTGGCTTAACTCAGAGTTATGATAGCGCCTATGCTTCCTAAGGGGTCCCTTCCTGTTTTCATTACATCTTGTAATGGTGACAAAGACATAAAAGTCATCATTAACTACCACTAAAACTTTCTAATTTCCAATAGCCATTTTGTCTTTTTCTTACATTCTATTCACGTCCTAGTCTACTTACCAACCAAAATGATTAATAACGTAATGAATCATTAACATTGCATCATTCAATACAATATCATCGTTTATTATATTCATTTGATATTTTATACCGTCCCTATCAAACAAACCTTATAAATTTATGTAGCGCAAATTGTGCGCTGGCACCTCTGCCCCTGGAGACCAAAAAGCAATGCATAACGGCTTGCGGCTGCAACCAATAATTTTTTTTTTTTTTTTTTTTAAATGATTTTTTGTGTTGGTTTGTGATTTAATTGGGATATTGTACTCTCAAATTGAGGTTTGCTTTGAGTTACTGAGGGATGGTATTTTGAGTGTGTGAGCGAAAGAAATGAAAAAAAAAAGAAAATATTAGATGAATATGAAGTGAGCAGTTTATTTTGAGTCATTATACCTAACTACACCTAATGCTCTAAGGCTAAACACGGTAAGGGGAGGGATTGACCCTCGTTTTATCCGCCATGCCAGCTTTCTCTTTCCGGCAATTTGTTGCCACAGTAAGGCGACTTACACTACAAAAAACATACCCCACAAAAATATCTTTTATATTTAATAAATACACACAACACACAAAGGATTATCGATCGCTTGCACGACCCCAATCTCCCAACATGTTAAATCGATCGATTCTCCACACTAACAATTGATCTATCATTTCAGGGATTGATCGATTGTTTATTTGCTACTGTGGGGAGCCTAATACTATCATTAGTTCATTACTCATGCTGAAGAGTGGTACAACATGAGGGATACAAAATCAAACGAGAATATATGAATTTGAATCCGTGATCTAAATTGATCATGAAGATTAAAAGTGATAAACTATTTTTGTATTTGCTTCAAAATTGGTTTTCCCTACAAACTTTTTGTATTGACACGTTTGGACAATAGACAAAAGAAAAAATAAAATATATATCACTTGTATAAAATTTTACAAAAAAAAAAAAAATCATTTCAAATCGTAACGTAACAACTAAGTTCACACAACATGTCGATATAGTACATTATCAAAATGGCAAATAGCCCCAAATGCCTTGCCTTATATGTGACCAAACTTAAAAGAACTTCAGGGTCCAAAAAAAAAAAAAAAACCGTTCATGCACTCGATCACAGCCATACACGTGTCAACCCAAAACAATATCAGTTGCGGTCAGGTGATCAAACCAACAAAACCCAGATCAACGGCTATAAACCTGCCCGATTCAAAACCCGGGCAGATCTGTTTGTCTATAAAATTGACACGATAGTATCTAACACCATCACACCACCCTTTGTTCCAAACCCTCTCCTCCGGCGACCTTCACATGGCTAACAGTCATTTCTTCGCCGGAGATTAGTTACCCCCATTTTTTACCGTTATTTTTTTTAATTTTTTTTACCCCATTCTTATGGCATCTGCTATTTTAACTAACAGAAATGGACCACGTGTTATGAACAGATTCCAAAACCCTAACCCTAATTTCAACAGATTTCAGAATTTTGCAAACCCTAACCCTAATTTCAACAGATTACAGTATTTCACAAACCCTAACCCTAACAACGGCTATTACCAGCTTCCGCCTTCATGTGTACCTCCGGCAACAGTATTCACCAGTTTAACTCCGGCTAATGTGTACGGACGAAACCAGCTTCCGCCGCCGTCGTTTGCACCTCCGGCTGGAGCTACATTCACCGGCGAAACTCCGGCGGATGTGGACGGACCGGGAATCCCTTATGTTAGGTATCGGATTGGTACGTACAATAAACGAGAGCTCAAACAGCTGAAGAAACGGTTACAATCGGATCTTGAACGGGTACAGATCTTAAAGCATTGGGTCTGTCAGTCTCCGGTGCCGGAAGCTGGTATACAACCGGTTAGTACGGTTAATGAAGCCGTTAGAAGTACATTAGGTAATAAAGTTTCGGAGCCGGTATGGAGTGTTCCAAAGCCTGTTTCGAAGGCGGTTCCGAGTGTTCGAGATGCGAAAATGACGAAAACGTGGAAGTCGATGAGTGTACAAGAAGTGAAAATAACGAAACAAAGTGGCGGGAGTAAGAGGGGTAGGCAAAAGAGTAATAAAGTGACGGTGATGAGAGAATGCGGTAAAATAATAGGGAATTTAATGAAGCATAAGTTTGGTTGGGTGTTTAATAAACCGGTTGATGTTAATGATTTGAAATGTTATGATTATCATGATGTGATTAAGAAACCTATGGATTTAGGTACGATTAAGTCGAAAATCGCGAAAAACGGGTACCGTTCGTCGTTTGAATTTGCTTCTGATGTCAGATTGTGTTTCAATAATGCTATGGAGTATAATGGTAAAGGTTCGGATGTTTACCGTATGGCAGAAGGGCTTTTGGTGATGTTTGAAGATATGTTTAAGTTGGTGAATCCAAAACCGAAGAGGCAGAATCGGGGTGTGAGTGTGAATGTGAGTGTTGTGGTAGATGAGCCGGTTCAGAATGAGGTGGTGGAGGTTGAAAGGAGTGGGTGGAAGCGGGTGATGACGGATGAAGAGAAACAAGAGCTGGCGTGTAGGTATATGAATACGCAGTTGATGCCGGAAGATATGGATCGGTTTGAGGAGATTTTGAAGAAGGGTGTTTCGTGTATGTTATTGGAGCGACAAGGGAATGAGATGGAGCTTGATCTTGCACTGCTGGATGACGATACCTTGTGGGAGCTTCATGGGTTTATTGATCGGTTGCATAAAAAGCCTGTGGAGAAGTGTGGTTTGGATGGGGCGTTGGCTAACTTGGCGGCTTGTTTGCACGGTGATAATGTAAGTATTTGATTAGTGTTATGTTATTGCTTTGTTTGATAAGTGTTGATGAGGACTAATTGTGTTATGTTTTTTGGGTTTCAGTATCGAGCTAATGAACCAGAAAGGGATGGTGGTGGTTATGAGGAGGAAGAGATTATTGATATAGGAGAGGAGATGGAATATCAGAATTACCCTAGTGTCGAGATCGAAAAGGATGCTGTAAATGTTAGTAGCAGTAGTAGCTCTGGTAGTTCAAGCTCTGCGAGTAGTTCTTCCTCTAGCAGTAAATGACTAAACACTCTTTTCTATAAATAGAACGTTAATTGGTTGTTCTTTAAGGTTTTGCAAATTGTAACTACTTTGTTGCTTGTGTGCAGGTGCCAGTTCGGATAGTTCTTCTGGGAATAGCGATAATGATCAGGAGGCGTCAAATGAGAGAATGTAAACAGATCTTTAACGATTTGAGTTTTGGGGTTGAAACTGTTTTTTGGAAGTAGTAGCACATTTTGTAAAGGAATTAACAAGAATGACTGATGATGGTGAAAAAAGTTTTAGGTGACTTAGGGTTTTAGGGCAATTGTTCAGTGAGGTAGCGGACAGGGAAGTAAAGTAACAGTAGGAGGATTCTAGGTGAACGATCAACCGCCACTAGTAGTTGGTAATGTTTTGGATGAGGTTTCTGCTTGTTGCTAAAGATTATTGTAAGCAACTGCGGATCAGCATCAATATGTAAATAATGAAAAACTATCTTTTGGCAGTAAATGAAAACATTTGGGGGTTCATTCTTTCTACTTCGCTATGTTAAATTGTGATGGTCAATTGGTCATACAAACAAGCCCTCTAAATGCCTTGACCTGGTAACTTCAACTGTAAACAAAATAATTGGTGATATATGTTGGGTCAATGCATGCTATATAGTTCCATAGACCAATTCCAAATAGCGGGGTATTGTGTAATGGGTGCAAACATTTAAAATAAGATATATGGATTGCAATCTCACCTGGATAGGTATTGTGTGATGGGTGCAAACAGTTAAAATAAGATATATGGATTGCAATCTCACCTGGAAGCTTATCGCCACTTCATATGGATTGCTAGGAGTGAAATGACCATACGGTATAAATTAACATACAGATACACTTATTGGCGATCAATTCCACTTCAAAGGTAAAATCTAAACAGTATTAAGTAACAATATAATCCATGGATGGCAGAATCACAAGCAACAGGTAGTTAAGATTGCGGTAATCATCAAACCTCCAGATTATGCAGAGTAGGCAAAGATGTCTTTCATATATTAATACCGGTTCTCACGATCATAGGCATCTGCGGATCTGTAAATCATGCGAAACAAAATGAACAGGAATCAAAGTCGCGAGGACCTAAAGTTATGGTGAAAAGCATGAATTTCTATACCATACACGGAGTATATATTTTGCAATCAGGGACTTAAGACAGTAGGGACCTATATGTTGATCAGTGAGTTACAAACAAGCTTAATAAACGAACAGACCTAGAAACGGTGATTAAAGTTCCATGTTCCTCAAAGTAGAAGCTTAAACGAACTGACGTGTAATACTTTATTTGAATGATTGAGATTTGTATTGAAGATCCATGGTATCAGAGAGATGAATATGCCGTGGACAGTTAAAAGAAGCTGGGAGCAGCAGTAAATAAGGTAATTATTGAAAGAGTTGAAAAAAATACCAAACCTCTTTGTTATGAGGCTGCTGAAGGATCACAAACTTTACCTTGTTGATGGAACTGATGAATCCTTCACCTGTTTTTAAACAAAATCTCAGGAGTCATATGCAGTAGACAATTAAGAAAAACACAGCATGAAGATTCAGTCTTGGGTGATTAGCGTTGAGAATCATGCCAAACCTCTTTGTTACGAGTCATCTTCTTTCTGTGGTACATTTTCTTAGCCAACCTGTGCATCATATGTGTGTGTGAGAGAGAGATAGACAGAGAGACATAGAAAGAAGGTTGAAAATTATAAAATTGGAGAAAGAGAAAGAGGACATATTGAAAGAAGAAAGATGCTTTCTTTATGGTCCATATACAATAAACAAAAATAAGTGAACAAGATAATCATTCTTTTTTCTCTGTCCCTCTTTAGTTACTTGGACCAGGTGATAACTTAATATGTACCCACCAAATTTAAACCAAACTAAAACAGTAACACCATAAGCTTTTTCAAGTGAAACACAAAACGGTAAATTTGATATTTCTTGTTACCAGCAAAACGAATACTCAAGAGACTAGTTACTTGTTATTTTTCTCCTTATAACACACAGATTTTTGTGGATCATTTTCAGTAGTAATAGGTAGTTATTGCTATAACAAAGTTGGACAAACATCGTCAAGACCTTTGACACAACTAAATAATTTCACATTAGTGGTGAGGGGTTGTGCAAATCTCTTTTAACCAAGCTGATTGCTTTTCAACATGTTCACACAGCAGCTATTTTTGACCTTATCCCCTCAACTACTTTTACATCCTCCACCTTTTTATATAGCAAAGTGATTCATACACCACAACTCTTAAGCTACTTCTACTTTACTTGATTTTGTTGGTCTAAAATGCAAAATAGTGATGCACAGTCACCTTCCATCTAAATTATTCTTACGTGAGATATATTATTTGTCTAAAACAGGCACACAGTAGAAGTAGGCCATGATTCCTTGATTGGATTTGGATTCAAGATGAATACAAAAAGTAAAACAAAAAAACGCCCCGAGTCCAAAAACCAAACTACATCATTAAATCATCTGATGAAGATATCTTTTAGTTGCATACTTCATATCAATCAAATTTTCAAAATGTGTTAACATACTGATACTAGTAAGGCTTCTTGATCGCGAAAGTATTCATTTAAAACTTTTAGATTTTAACAAAAAAGTATTGCGTTTTAAATGATTTATAATGGTCATTCAGTTCATCTCCGTCAGTTTGGACTGAATCCTTACATGCCAACACCGGGTTTGCTCTTTCATTTACTTGGTATTCTTTTGTCCATATTTTGTATAAAGGAATCATGACAAGAAAAAGTGTGTCGTGTATGACATATGATTATGTGCATACAGGGTATCAACACCTATATTGAAATGCCTGTATTTTGCATATATTAAATTTTGACCAATGTAATAGGTTTATTAGAGTTTGATATTATAGTTAGGCATCTATATAACAAGTCCTAAACTCTATTAACATATGCATACATGTAGAAATATTTACGCATTTTACACATATATGTTTATATATCCACACATTAATATATATTATATTATTGAGAATACAGCATTATTTGGACAAAAGTATCTGACTGAAGAGATATAATATAATGTTATATTAGTTTGTTAGAAGTTAACTTAGTTGTTGAGTTCAAAAGTTAAGAACTCTATGGATATGGTAACATATAAACTTATTATTTTTAAGTTTTCAAAATATTATGTGATCACTATCAAATCCAAAAAAAGTTCCATTACGGTCTACTGCACATAATAAACAGAAAACATTTAGACATAAAGACAGCCGAGTAATGATAGATATCTTCTAAGTATAGATCAATTTGCATGAGAGTTTAAAGGCTTCCTATGCATTTCTGCTAGTGATGTATAAAAAGAATTACAAGGGGGTACACGGCTTATTCAATTTATGCTCAATATTGGCAGTTATGCATGACTATAATTATGTAATGAATTTTGCGGTAGCATATTTCTAGCAGTTAAAAATATAGGATAAAAAAATGCGAAATATATGATAAACAAATGCAACACATGAAGCATAAGTACTATAACATGATTGCAAAGAGACTTACTTTACCTGCATTGTAGTAGTTTGGTCCATCCTTCAGCATGCTGAAAAATCATCTTGAAAATGGAGCCAAAACCTGTCACATAACAAAAAATAGAACACAGCATCAGTTGAGATATCTCTCTTCATAATTAGCATCTTATTAGCCCATTGCAAGCTTCCATATCACTACGCCCCAAAATTTATCAATAAGATCATACACAGTTCTAATAGAGATAGACTACGTCGAAAGTTGACATCTTTAATTTCTTTCATTTGTAATTCACGACGTGAGATGACTAACAATATCCCTATTAACAGAGAAAGACACACAATGAGTTAAAATCTTCATTAATATAAACACATACCGACAGCCGTTTAGAAAACCCCGAGTAATGTAGATAAAGGATAGTGGTGGTAATTTTTAAGATGATAACAAAAACAGAGGATGAAGAAAACAAGAAATCGTTTTCATCTCTATCAATAGATCCATTTTTTAGTTAGAAACGGATAGAACAATGCAGCTTTGGAACTAACTACTATTATATATTCTATGCACATACCAACTGTTAAAAAGGTCTTATTAATACCTTCATCACGTTCATCCTCATAAAAAAAATTTGAACATCTCAAAAGGGGAGCAAATCTTGAAGGATCTTTATCGAGATCAAAAGTGAATTAGTAAAAATGAGTCATAACTATAAGGACACCCGCCCGGACATGGTAATAGACATAGGGAAGCCCATGAACTTTACGGGCGGGTTAGAGTTCATGGACCTAACGTATACAGTGATGAAAAAGAAGAAGAGCGATGAAGGAAAATGGGAGAAGCAAGAGGCTGATTTATTGCATAAGATTACGGGTTATGCCCCGAAAGGGTGCATCACTGCAGTTATGGGTCCTAGTGGTGCCGGAAAATCCACTTTCTTAGATGGACTAGCTGGACGGATTGCTAGTGGCAGCCTCAAGGGCCGCGTGTCTTTAGATGGGAACGATATGAGCCCAAGCTTGATCAAGAGAACGTCAGCTTACATTATGCAGGACGATCGGCTATTCCCGATGCTAACAGTTTACGAGACTTTAATGTTCGCTGCTGATTTTCGATTAGGGTCAATCTCCAGAGCTGAAAAGAGGCAACGTGTAGAGACTTTGATAGAGCAACTCGGATTATCAGTAAGAATCTAAACTTATATATTGGAAAATATGCATATACCTGAACTTACAAACTATTTGTTTAACTGTAGACAGCAAGGAACACGTACATCGGTGATGAAGGGATGCGCGGGGTTTCAGGGGGTGAACGTCGTAGGGTATCGATTGGTGTAGACATCATTCATGGACCATCTTTGCTTTTTCTTGATGAACCGACTTCTGGTTTGGACTCAACCAGTGCTCAGAGTGTGATCGAGAAGGTTCACGACATAGCCCGAATCGGAAGTACCGTGGTTCTGACCATTCACCAGCCTTCACACAGAATCCAGCTTCTACTTGACCACCTCATTATATTGGCCCGTGGACAACTCATGTACCAAGGATCCCCAAAAGATGTGGGTCTCCATTTGGTCCGTATGGGTCGAAATCTTCCTAAAGGGGAAAACCCGATTGAGTTTCTAATTGATGTGATACAACAGTATGATCAGTCTGAATATGGAGTGGATGCATTGGCAGAATTTGCTCTTACGGGTATGAAACCCCCACAACTTTCAGAGATTGAGATGTCGTTTTCGACCATCCTCCCTTCACCGACCCCACTGCCCCGTCGAGACAAACATAGCCACGATAAAGGTAAGTCCGGAAAGAGGCTTCACCTACAAACTACTGGCCGGTCTGATCAAGAAAGGGACTTTGATCATAGTGTCAGAAGCCCTTGGAATAATTCAAAGTCATGGAGCCAAAGCGGAATCATGCAATCGATTAAACTTACTCCTACTCGTCAACGCAACGTTCAAAAAACACCACACCCTATTAGGTGAAATTTAATATCTGTGAATTAGTAAAAAAAATTATCTCAGAACTTAATTTTGTGTCCTTTTTTGATACAGTGCATCCCCTGGCTACTACACCTACTCAAGTGATATTCTAGCCGGAACCCCAACTCCACACAGTAGTGACTACACGGTCAACGAAGATGACTATCGCACCCCGAACAATGCTCCAGATGCTGCAAAGTATAGTCTTTTAGGTCCAAAATTTGCAAACTCTTTCTTTGAAGAAACATGGGTTCTAATGCGTAGAAACTTTATAAACATCAGAAGGACCCCTGAACTGTTTCTATCACGACTTGTGGTATTGACCATCATGGGGTTCATGATGGCCACCTTGTTCATGAACCCTGACAAGTCAATGCAAGGAATAACTAATCGTCTCAGTTTCTTTATCTTCACTGTCTGCCTTTTTTTCTTCTCTTCCAATGATGCAGTCCCCGCGTTTATTCAAGAAAGATTCATATTTGTTAGGGAGACTTCACACAACGCCTATCGAGCCTCTTCCTACACCATTGCTGGCCTGATTACCTATTTACCCTTTCTCTTACTCCAAGCTGCAGTATATGCTGGCATCACGTGGTTTGCCTTGAAGCTAGAAGGCCCTTTTGTCTATTTTTTGATCATCCTATATGTTTCTTTACTCACCACAAACTCATTCGTTGTGTTTGTGAGCTCAGTCGTCCCCAACTACATTCTCGGATATGCGGCTGTTATTGCTTTCACAGCTTTATTTTTCTTGTTTTGTGGGTATTTCCTAAACAGCCATGATATCCCCCCATACTGGAGTTGGATGAATAAGGTTTCGACAATGACGTATCCGTATGAAGGGCTACTGATTAACGAGTACCAAAGGACTGAAGTTTTTGGTCAGACTCTTGTAGGGACAGACGTGTCTGGTATCAATATTCTACAGTCACTGCACATCTATCATGAAAAAAATCCCAAGTGGTCTAAGATTTACATAATGTTGGGATGGGCAGTCCTATATAGGATATTGTTTTATATCGTTCTTCGTTTTGCTTCCAAAAACCAGCGAACATAAGCCTTAAAAGAAAAGGTGATCTTGCTATAGCTTTTGCAGTGAATAAGAAGAAAGTGTTCAGAAACAGGAAATATTAGCTTGAATGAACCTTCATTGTTTCAGGTTTTCTTTTATTTAATTAAATATATATGCACAAACATGTATCATAATGTGATTTATGAAGTTAATTACAGTTTATTTTCCAAGCCAATAGCATTAACACTCTGATAATTGAACTCATACAAAATGAAGTTCATTCTAATAATATGCTTCATGACACATTCCGTTGAGAACACAGGACTGTGAATCAATGGTTCCTTAGATTGGCCCATTGGAGGTTCGATGATATAGCAAAGGCAATGGCTTGATTCACGGATGCTATCTATGACGTCAATCCATAAAAATCGTCCTAAAATTGATGTGTCTGACTGAATCATTCAGTGAATTACAAGTTAATGAGAATGACGGTATCTCCTCACACGAACAGCTAATGACAATACAACCGTCGTCTGTTTAAGCTTAGTTTTGGGCTTATGACCTTATTTGACTCGGCTTATATTTTATAGGCTCATTTTTCTCGGCTTATTTTTTTGACTTACGAGCTTATTACGACTTAAATATGAAAAATAATCGACAAAAAATAGGCTTATAAAATATAAGCCTCATAAGCCCCAAAATAAGCAAAAACAAACACCCCTTAGAAGCTGTTATGCGCAAAGGATTCTAAGGGGCCATATGGCCATATATGAGGAAAATGAGGACGATCACGGGAAATCTCACAATGTTTTAGACACGACATTTTCCTATCATGTCGAATCGCACATAAAGACGATTCAACAAGTCCATGCAGATTTTTGATTGAATTTCATGGCTTTAGCTAGTCAGTTTGAACCGAAATGAAACGAAATGCCAATAAACATAACTGAAAAGCCACAAAAACAGTTTCTGTTACAATTCTAGGGATCTGAAACTGAAAATTGATGTTAGGCTAGGGTTTTCAATATAACGTAAAGTTATATATATATATACATTTACATTCGCATTAATATATCAAAATGTGAGAATATGATATGAAAATAAACGACCTTATGGAGGCGGTGGCAAAAACGGACTGGAGAATGACGGTCGGAGGAGCATACCGTTGTTCTAGTGGGGCCGCCCAAGTATGTTAAGTGATGTCAAAGACTTCAAAAGTTAATAAATGTGGGTGTTTTAAGTCAATTCGTTATCTTCATCCTTTATACGTAGTACTAGTATAACTTTAATAATTTCTTTTTTAGAACGTCAATTTTAAATATCTCACGCACATTAGGCACCGTTGGGACACAATCATTTGTTAATAAAGGTATTATTAGTAGCCCGCGCATTATGATCTTGATTTTGCGATTACGATAAGTGAAAACAAGTAGATCATCCGTAATATCTTTGTAGGCATAAATATTATCATAAGATCATAATAATCTCAGCATGTCCAATCCTGCTTCCTCAAATTAACTAAACTGAACTAGATTTTTATTTTTAGACTCCCATGTGAGTAGTATCTCCATATCATTTATTTCTTAAAACTTTTCTATTGTTATATTATTATTATTATTATTTTTTTTTATATATAAAAGACTAGCCATATAAGACATCTGAACATACAAGTAAGATTTTTCGATCTCGATCTGATTCCACAATTTCATTATTTCATGGACAAAAAGGATATGTAGTATGTAGTAGATTTCAACAACCTTGGGCACAGGTATTAATAAGATGTTACATGCAACTTCAAAGCTTATGAGGTGACACTGACTTGCTTCTTTTGGGTCACCTCATGGTCCACATAAGAATCTGCAAAGTCCACGAAATTGATCGTGACATGTATGCACGAATGTGTATACATATGTATGTGTCATTTGTATAGAATGTACATTAATTCCTGTTGTAAGAACTTATGTTTTACACTCCCTGTGTCCAGAAATAATCTGGTTCAGTTTCCATTAATCGGGGAAAGTGTTGTTTCTGAGCATTAGTATAATCCTATGGACTCGTATGTTGGTATGCTTGGACAATTGGACATAGGGAGTAGTACTGAGATACATAACTAATATAGCCATGAGGCCTTTGTTTAAAAATTTTGTTATCTACAGTATCAGCAACTTCATCCCCACAGCTAATGCAGCAACTTTTAATCTGGCTGGAAAATCATGGTATGGTTCGTAAAAATTCTGTGCAAGTCGTGAATGTTCATGCAGTTGTCTGTAACAACCCGTTGTGCCTGAGCAGCGGTTCTGGAGAGGGTTCACGCCCACGGAACTCGATAAAAACCTGCATTTGGAAATACAGAGTTATGAAAAAGAATACTCTGTATTATGTACCTCAGTCCCTCTAAAAGCTTTATATATTTTCCCTATCTTTAATTCTTTACATACACAAAATGAACTTGTGAATTTCAGAAGAAAAACCAAACATCTAACCTCTAATGGATCTTTTCCACCTCCAAGAGCAAGAACAGTTTCTCGGAACCTGTATCCTGTCTCTCTTAATGCCTGTAAACAATAGAAAATTGTAAATATACCCCCATATGCTAATACATAGAAGCTTCAGTTAAATTATACTTTATAAACAGAGAATTAAAACAGCAGTTCCAAAATATATATAAAACACCAGCTTAATTTTTTATGTACCCAAGAAGAAAGATGATATGTGATATAATAATGTTCCATGAAAAGTATTGTTAAATACATTCACAAACATGTCAATACCTTATCATCATTTAATCCAGCATCCTCAAATGCTGAGAAAGCATCTGCAGATAGCACTTCCGCCCACTGCAACAACAACAAAATTCCACCTTCATAACTAATTAGCAGAAGAGAAACACTTGAAACAACCAATAAGAACAAATAAAAAAACAAGGGAAATACCTTGTAACTGTAATATCCGGCAGCATATCCACCTGTTATTGACCATCACAGCAAAGATATAAGGATTTTAATTAACATCTATGATGCAACAAGAAGGTTTCCATCAAGAAGAATATAAGACAGAATGAAAGTAATCATTAAGAAGAACCAACCTGCAAAAATATGACTAAAACCACAAAGGAACCTATCCTCTGGGAGTGGAGGAATCAACTGAAATTTTTTACCGACCCTTTGGTCAACATCATAGATAGATTCAGGTCCACCGGGAACATATTTACTGTGCAGCTCCAAGTCAAGGGCTGAAAACTTGAGCTAAAAAACAGCATAAAATAGAGATGAAACGTTGGTTAATATTGTATGCTGTTAAAGTTACTTAAAAGTAATGAGTGTTATGCTGACCTGACGAAGACTAACAGTACCAGCACGAAAAGTCCTAGCAGCAAGAAGCTTCTGATAGATTTCTTCAGGGAGAGACTCTCCAGTTTCATAGTGTTTTGCAATACTCATAAGGGTATCCCTGCGACAGACACGTAAGGAAGTAAATTGATTGTCATACATGTGGGGGGATTCTGGTTGAGATGCATTAGAGTATATGAATTATTAAAGTTATACATCTGGATTAGTTACAGCCTCAAATGATTTAATATATAGGCCAAGTTGAGGACAAATGGTAATGAAATAATGTTCCAATCTGCAAGTACCTATGGTAACACCAATTTTCCATGAACTGTGAAGGTAATTCAACTGCATCCCACTCTATGCCGCGTATACCTGCTACAAGTCCCTCATCTTGTTTTGTTAGCATATGTTGAAGTGCATGACCAAACTCGTGGAATACAGTCTCGACCTGAACATATGAGGGGAAAAAAATTACGCATCAGAAAATGAGCATGCCACATTCCGAAGTAACTGTTTCTGATCTACTTGACAGCATAATTAGCGCATAAATAGCACTGAATGCACAAGGATGCAGCACGTGAGATGTCCTAATTGAAAACTGAAAAGAGCTATAGAGAATCGTAGCATCAGTTACAAATCATGTTACATACTCTCAATTTACATTTCCCTTCTTGGCCGAATCTCCATTACCACCAACTATAACAATATTCTCTCAAGCCAAACTTGCCCATCATAACTTCAAGATTCATGTTTTAAAAATGAATAATATGCTTTAAAACTGAGACTACCATATATAAAAGAATTTTGTTTCATCTGACTGCCACAAACTTTTGTATATTCAGTTATATCCAGAAGAATGTTATGTTCATGAATTAACCAGACCTTGATTTTGTTAGATTAACAGAATTATGTTTCTATCTTTTTAGCATGGCTTCTTGAAAGGGTAATTGAGCGCCAAGGAATGGGCATAACATGATCACATTTAAACATTTGCAAATACAGGAACATAAAAAGCAAACAGTAAGTTCCTATATAAGAATTGCATAAGTAAATCTTCATCAATAAGGACAGAAGCTCCTTCCCACCCGCAACCCCAGGCCCCAGCCAGCCAGCCCATAGCATTCCTTTTCGCAACAACAATAAAAACATGAGTCAAAAAATGAATTATACTTTAGCTTAAATTCAAGTGTACCTCACGAAATGTCATAAGACTTGGCTTGTCTCCAACAGGTGGCATTTGATTGCACACCATATGGGCAACAGGAAGTCTAACAGAGGTCTTATCATGTGAAGAAACACGACTGCGTGCAACAACTTCACCCATCCATGCACCACCCCGTTTCTCAGATGGACGAGAATATGGATCAAAGTAAAAATACGAAATAGGTGTGCCTGATGAATCCTTGATGCAGTAAAACTTGACATCAGTGTTCCAAACCTACAGAATAGCATAAACTTATGAAGCAAAGTGTATAAAGGAAACAACTTCATTCATTCCCCCCTCCTCGGCTGGGTAAAATAAAAGAATTGAGTTATCTTACTGGCGCTAAACCGTCAGCTGGAACAACATCAATGTCAAATAGCATCTTCACAAGGTTAAAAAGGCCATCCATAACTTTAGGCAACGAAAAGTATGGTCGTAGTTCTTCCTGTAAAAAGCACAATAGAACCTCTCATGAGAAAGAAAAAGGCAAGAGATGTAGTACATTCTTACAACAAAAGATAGATAAGCTACTAAACTCCCCGCTGTATATGATATAGGACCACTGTTACCCTCATGTAAAGAAGTCTAGCCCATAAATGTAACTAATGTACAATTATAAGAATCTACGAAGTGTAGGACATGAATGTAACTAATGTACAAATGTAAGACAATGGATGCAGAAGAAACACCAGCATACATGCTAAAGCTGACCGGGCAACATGTAATTCTGTCAATGTAAATAAATTTCCCTTTACAAGTAGAACCATCATTTTAAAGAGCTAGACTACACACCAACCATGTAAGAACAAGAGATACAACCCCCAGGTGAACTTTGTCCTAAAAACATAATGTGGATGAAAGAATTTGGGTTTTAGTGAACAGTACAAATTGTATCTTTTAACTTATTACTTGGTGGTTTACTGAAATTTCACGTCCAAAACAGATAAACCATTTGCTATTGTTTTTTAATTTTTCGTAAGTCCAAAATGATGAAATGAATTGATACCTATATGATACACAATAAAGAAGTTGTGATTTAGCCAATTCATAGTCCCAGATTTGACTGTAAACCCACAAAATAAGCTATTGTGGAAAGATGCTAACAACTTTAATGTCTATATATGATAAGAAAGAGCGAAACAAATAAGTAATGAAACTTATACTGGGAAATAGCATGTGAAACATGAAAGATAACAAGAAAGAGTCAAAAAGAACCTCGTTAATATCATATTTTGATTCTCGTAGCCTCTCACTCCAGAAGGTGATATCCCAATAGGTCAGCTCATCAGCTTCAGGAGCACCTTGGCTTTTGGAAAATTGCTTGAGCTCTTCCATATCTAGAATATGGAGGAGTAGAAAAGATCTTAATGAGTCCCTTTTGAGACGAAAACAAATTTTATTCCAGAACGACATTAACTGTGAAGGTATAGATTTAACGAATGAAATTTCATTCGTAGATTTGGAAAGACTAGAATAGTAACCATTTATATAGAATTCCAAAAAGCTGCAATAATCGAGCACAAATGGAACACTGAGGAAAAGTAGTGTGTCCCATCGGTTCACCCTACTATTTCAGTATCCAACAAGTTTGTTTCAGATCTTTATTACACACACGAAGTCACAAACACATAACTTGTTTATTAAGGCATATATATGGTACATTACCTTGAACTGCAGCATCCCAAGAAGCACTCCTCAGCTTTTCGAGAAGCTCTTCTGCTTTATCAACAGTAGCCATTTTTTTAGCCATGCTTAACTGATTATATGACTCCTCATTAGCCAATGATATACATAAAGTATAGAATTTATAAGAAACATATGTAGATAGCAACTAAAATGTCACAAAGAACAAATTTAAACCTCTGCATAGTTATTGTAGCCAAGAAGCTTGGCCTTTGCCAACCTAAGCTTCAAAATTTGATCAATAATCGGAGTATTATCTAGATCTCCACTTGAAGCACGGGTTACATAAGCACGGTAAATTTCCTCCCGCAAAGCTCGATTCTTAGCATGTTGCATAACAGACATAAAGCTAGGGGCATCCAACGTAATCATCCATGGCCCATTTTCTGCAGTGGCATTCTCATGACCCTGCATAGGCACAAAGAATTGAGCAAGTGTTGATGATACCTTTGTGCTAATTTAGAAAAAAAAAAGTAACTAGTCTTTAGGAACCTTAGATAGGGCTATTTGTGCGGCCAATCCAAGAGCAGTAGGTGGTAATCCTTCAATTTCCTTCTTATCTGTTATTAATTTCTCAAACTTCTTCGTGGCATCCAAAACATTTTCGCCAAACCTTTTGGAAAGTTTTGCCAGCTCCTGGAAGCCATAACAAGTGCCAAACATTTAGCAACATTAATTAAAATGTAAAATAATTCATTCACTTTGAGATCAAAGTAAGCATCAGCACGTTATTTCTGCAAGAATAAGGTACATGCAACAACAAATTTAAATGTAGTTATTTGAATAAAAATAATAATTTACAATGAGAAAATAACAATTGACGTTTCAAAGTACAACTACATTTACACCATACGTCATGATTCCACTACATTCAACCTCTATCGGTTACCTAAAATTGTGTATTATGAGCAAACAGTAGAACCCAAAAAGAACATGAAAAAGGCTTCTTTTAGCAGATTGTTATATACATTGGTCTTTTCATTGGTGTCTTACAACGGTCAATATGTTCAGGTACATAAAGGTAAATAACAATGATCAAATGCTTTTGAAGTAATAAGCGTAAAGATTAATTCTGCTCAAGAAAAGAAAAAAATAGATTTTGATTACCCCAAATAGCATATGAACACACCTGTTGAATTTTATTAAACTCTTCTCTGTCATCATCTTCAAGTGAGATACCACTGAGAACAGCGTCCTTTATTGATGCTGCATGTGCACACAAGTTACAGTAACTTAGAAACTTGATTAAATAAAAGGTATATATTCCAAATATGCAGACACTGCATTTTCTGTAGCACCGAACATTCCATATATGCAAACACAAACAGGAAAATGTTTCACTAACATTCATGCGAAGCAACGGGTAGCCTCAGTGCTCATAATTTTATAAAGGAATGAACTTTTGATTACTTATGAACAATCAAGTGTCTCTACATGTCATTATACTTCTAAGAAGTAAATTATCTCTTTTAGTCAAAGCAACTCCTCTACTGTCTTTTATTATCTATCCGTTGCTAATAGCATATTCTTCTACCAAAAAAAAAAAAAAAAAAAAAAAGATTCCAAATAAAGAACTTCATATCCATGACGATGCATATTCCCTCGTAACACATATTACTCAGTACATCTCTCAGGAAAACAAAATATACTTCAATAAGCAGTTAATAACAATATTTGCAGATGATGTGAAAAAACTGGAACAAAATTATTGGGTAAAACTTGTGTTTCCAATCTCCGAAGTTACCTAAGTTTCAGGAAGGATACCAGTGCTTTCTGGTGATTTGAGAAAATTATATTAAGTACATGTCAATCCAATGCCTGATTATGCACATAATGAAATATAAAGCACATAATAAGGCGAAAAATACAGATAAAACAGAAAAACTACCACCAAAAATGCTTCTCCACCCACAATATAACAATAATTCCCATTTCCTTTGCTACAGTATGGATGTTCTATCATGTATACGGTATACCACAATTTATGATTACAGAATTTGCATACTTGTTACACATTCAGCAAATGTATAACAGAAAAGGCAGGTAGATCATTATCATATCTCATGGGATGAAGTTGTGATGTTGTGGAAAAAAATTCCTGGTAGATAGCTGACTTCTAAATCAAGATAGAATAGCACTAGTATAACATAGCTATTTAGACATGAGAGCTAAAGGATGTATCGGTTCAAGACCACACCAGTTTACCAATACTTACAAGACAATAAATAAGTATTATCTACCAAACAAAAGAATGGCACAACACAACACTTACATTCAACAATACGTTTACGAGCATCACTTAGTGTCTCCCACTCCGGTGATTCCCTTATAGCCTTAAAAGCATTATAAATCGGTTTACTTTGATCCAACTTTAGACCAAATGTGATTTGCTCAGGCTGCACACAACAGTCACATCACACAATCAAAACCATAAGTTACTCGGTCATACTAAACAAATGATTAAACAAGCACACTAATCTTAAAACAAAGAACTATTAATAAGCACCAACCAGAATATGTCACAGAAAAATAACAGTGTAATTAGATATTTAAGTAATCACATCAATATTATGCATTAAGAGAGTGTTTGGGATTTCTTTTCTGGAGTAATCATCTGATTATTGAATCAGAAAAGCCGCAATCTGTTCTGCTGCACACGTAATCCCAAACACCCCCCAGCTGATACATACAGATGAATATTGATACATTTATGTTACGTTAAATGACTACTAATCAACTACCTGAACCTCTTCAATAGCAGAACGAAGTTCGGAGTTATCCTTAACAGCTTTCAAATGATTAACAGCTCCCCAAACAACACTCAACCTGTCAACAATCCTCTCTAACGGCTCCGTTAACTTCGACCACGACGGTTCAACCGTCTTCTCTAACTCCGTTAACTCATCATCCTATACAACATTATTTCAAACTCCATTAACTTATAAAAAACAAATTCATAAAAAAACACAATTAGGGTCGTGAACGAACCGAACGAATAAACATAAACATTATATCCGCCTAATAACACAATTCACAAAAAACACAATATAAAAAAAAAAAAAAAAAAAAAAAAAAAAAAAACATACTAGCTTGTTAAGCAAGGCACGCATGCCAGGTCGCACGTGCGAGGCATCGATAACATCAAACGGAGGAAACACAAAGTTCTGTAACAGAGGATTGTTGGTATCTATTGTTGACGATGATGATTGGTCGGAAAATGATGCAGCGACGGTGTAGCGACGGAGGTGAGGATGAGGACGGTGACGGAAATGGAAATGGAAAGATGATGATGGACGGAGGAGATATTTTGGGTTTAATGAACGTATGGGGTTAACGATAGACATGAGGGTAGCCATTGTGATAAGCTGACAATGGTCTGTCTAGTTGTAGTGTTGGTTGGTTACTTGTATGAATTCAGTTGGTGTTTAAAGGTAAAGTCCATAAATTAACAACATACTTTCTCTACTTTACAGAGTTAGGTAAAGAACTTTTTTTATTACTAATATAGTCATTGAAACCGGCTAACTTTTAACAATATAGTAAATGTGACCTGCTGATTTTCCAAGTAGATAAATATATATATTTTTTAATTTCCACGTGTGATATCCACTATTAAATGGATCTGGTTTCTTCTAACGGGTAGAGTACCACCCTTTTAGCACCTAAAAACTTGTTATCTTCCCTGATAAATCCGTCATCACCACCACAATCCCACCACCCCCGAAATCCCCACCACTGAATCGCTCCACCACAGGAACACTGCCGCTACCAAACCACACCACCAGTGAAACCCCACAACCACAGAGCCGACCACCACCAGGTAAAAAAGACTTGTAGATCTTTTGTTGTTTTCTGTTGAGGGGTTGTTGTTGTGATCTTTTGTAGCATCAGAGATAGGATATGGAGGTTTGTGGGTGTTGCTTATTTTAGTCGACTGTGAAGTAGTTTGTGGATAGGATTGGGACTGAGATATTGTATGTTGTTGATTGGGTTGTTGTGGACTGTTGTAATGGTTATTGTAGTATTTTTGCCGGAGAAGATGATGTATTTTGGGTGTTTGTTTTGAGGTGAAGTTGTAAGGGTGAATCTATCAATGTGTAAACATTTTAATTGATGTTTGCCAGTGAAATAAACAAATAGTAAAGATGTAAAAAATTTCACCATGTTAGAGTGATAATCGGAGGGGTTGTGAAGGATGAGACAGTAATAATAACAAGCCTTGTGATGGATGAATTGTAGCATTGGTACAGAGCTCTCAATTTATAGAACTAGTATAATGCAATGGATGGTGGGTTGTGTAAATGACAAACAACATGTGGAAATTGTTTAGATTCCTAGCGATTTTGAATCTAAATTTTACGGATCTTTATTGATGACTACATGTAATTGAATGGATAGCAGAGTTTCACAACCAAAGTACTCCGTAAATGAGAAGCGCGTTTAAATCTTTCGTAAAAATGACCTCATTCAACCAAAATTAGTAACAAAGTTGTTTGTTCTCAGTTCACGCAAGCATTTAAAAAAAGTTTAATGGTGAATCTATGAATGTCTAAACATTTGAAGTGAAAATTAAACTCGCCGGAAAATATGAAGATCGTCATAAAAGTTTTCGGAGAAGATGGTGGTTACCGGAAAAGATGTCGAAAAAGATGGTGGTTGCCGGAAAAGATGGTGGTTTTATGGTGGACCCTAAAAGCAATGATAGTGGTGATGACATAAGCTCACACATAGGCAAAGATAGGCAAAAATATGCCACATAAGCATTAAAAATAAAAATAAAAATGTCAAATAAGCAATTTTTACCGGTTTAGCAGGTACCCGGTTACCATATTTACTATTTTGGCACAAATTAGCCGGTTTCAATGACTATATTAGTAATAAAAAAAGTTCGTTACCTAACTCTGTAAAGTAGAGAAAGTATGTTGCTAATTTATGGACTTTACCCGGTGTTTAATTCTTCCACGCATTATTTTTAGATTTTCTGAAAACCGAACCGGCCGTGAACCGGTTGATCTATCGGTTCCGGTTTAACCCGTCAAAGATTCAGCTGAGATGGTTGGATAGTTTTAGGGCATGTTTGGTTTGTTAACGGGAATCACTACGGTTTGTAAACCCATCATGCTTGGTGGGTATGAGATTTGCATATTTGTATAGGTTTCTGTAACACCTTCAAAATCTGATTTAGCGGAAGCATACATGCATTGAGGTGCTACTATATTGGTACCACAACACAACGTACAAAGAATAGTTTTCATTTCATTTATTTAGAATGAAAGTTGTTATCAAAAGCATTTAGTTTACATGATATCAAAGAAGTGCGGAAATAGGCCCATAGGATAATTAAAGCGGTCCCAATTGGTTTATCAGAGTCATCTATGACCATGTCATGCCCTGCCAATGCCTTCAATAGTAAGCTATCGCTTTAAACCTGAAAATACATGCTAAAATGTCAACACGAGGTTGGTGAGTTCATAGTTGCGTATAAATAGCAATTCAGGATAAAAGAAACGTGAGTTCGATAAAAGCTTGGTGACCATTGTGTTGCGTACAATGTCATAAAATGGGGTTCACTTTCAAGTAAATGCAGTAATGTGGACCACAAGGTTAAACGTTTGTTTGACCGTTACATTCGGTCACGATCACATATGAGCTGACCGGTACATTCGGTCACGTATGTACATAGCAAGTTGGCCAGTTCATTTGGCAGGTTGGCCAGTTCATTTGGCTTAGCCGGTTCATTCGGTTATGCAGGTATAGTCGTTTAAAGTACTTGTGTCCGTATGTAAAGTAGTCATGTGTGTAACAGATAAACACAGAATGCATTCAAATAACCAAATCAAGTATTCAGTCAAACAACAAAGTTTGCGTAAACAATTCGCGTATCCAAGTAAACAAGGATTGAGTTTGGTTAAAAACGAGCATGTATTCTCCCCCAAAACAGTTATAAAACGAGTAAAAATAGGGGGTCATGAACTCACCTCAATAATAGAAATCTGCTAGTCAACAAACAACAAGATGCAACCGCTCCGACACGCGACCTAGTTAAGTATGGTAAGTCTTAGTTCAACGTTCGTGCTTTAAGTGTTTGACTCATTTGAAAAGATTTTTATGTGTTACCAAGTGCTTGTGTATTTCTTGCTTGTTGTGTGGTACGTACGTTTCAAAAGTAGTTTATTAGAAAAGCTCTTGTCGTTGGCTCGTGGTGATAGTGAATGGTGTGAAAGTGCATAACGGAACATCCGTGTATTATATTCTTCGTTGTAATACGTAAGTGATATATATACATATAGNCAGGGCCGTCCCGTGGATTTCAGGGGCCCTGTGCTATAATAACAAAGCGTGCCGTTGACAAAGTCGTTATGTAGATATTGATACCATTGTTCTATAACACCAAAGAAAGATCGGCACTTGAACATGAAAGATTCTAAATGTATAGAAAATAAATTTCTATGACAATTACAATTATAAGTATCTAAAAATATCAAAGCAAATGTGTTAAACATGTCCGGACTTGTGAGAGACCATCTTTGAACCTTTATTAAACAATATACAAGGACTTCATTATATTCAAATTCAAAAGTGTGGTATTTAATCAACTGTATAAAATAAGGGCTGAAATTGTCAATTTTTATAAGTTCTTTTCCATTTATTGAGATCAATACAACTAAATTAAGACAAAAGTGTAAACACTATAAACTTTGAGGTGAAAAGTGACATTGGCCAAAACTCATCATCTTCTTCCTCACTTCCTCCCGCCACTTACCCATTTACCATGTTTTCACACTTTTTGAAAAATGATTTAAAACTCAATAATATAACAGGAATCAATTCTTTTGCACGTTTCAAAACACTTGATCATCAATTTTAAGCTTAAAGGCTATTAAATCACTCGTCGTGCTCAAATTTTTGGGGCCCCTCAAAAAACGGAGGCCCTGTGCGGTCGAGCACTCTGCACATGCTCAGATCCGGCCCTGCGTGTATCATATTCTTCGTTGTAATACGTAAGTGATATATATACATATAGCACATATATATATATATATATATATATATATATATATATATATATATATATATATATATATTAAGTGTAATAATAGTAATTATGTATTTAATTAATTAAGTTTATAATTAATTAAATATACGTGAGAAATCCTTATAACAATAAGTTTGTGAAGAAATATCATATTATAAATAATTTTTATAATATATTTAAATATTAGTACTTAAAATAATACATTTGTATTTAGAAAAACTCTATAAATGGAAGTATTTTTGTAAAATACTAAGTGTTATAATTTTTAGAAATTTGGGATGACTCGTTCGTTTGTTCAACATTTTCATTTTTCTCAAATGTTGCAATTTCTCAAATAATCCACTTGTCACTTTATTTGTAAAATTTAGTACGTAATAACTATATTATTCGTTATTAATATAGTTATCGATATAATTTGTTCTACGTCATAAAAATAATCACCGTGAGTTCAAATATATGTAAAAACTCATTTTCATCACCCGAAATATTTATTGGGTCGAAATTCCATTATTGGGCCCGTTAACCCAATATTAGCCCAAAACCATTTAACCCGGTTTAAATTACGTTTTATATATCGTTATATATCGAAATTAATTTCTACACGTC
This sequence comes from Artemisia annua, assembly GCA_014162995.1. Classification (NCBI taxonomy): domain Eukaryota; kingdom Viridiplantae; phylum Streptophyta; class Magnoliopsida; order Asterales; family Asteraceae; genus Artemisia; species Artemisia annua. The sequence goes on along the minus strand of LBNU01005686.1, from coordinate 116,387 downwards.
CGATAATAATTTTTGGTCAAAAAGTCAAAGTTGGAAAAATGTTCATTGGGCTCGGCCCAACTGCCAACGAGCACCATATTGGGCTCAAATATTCACTTGGCCCAAAACTAATTTTAGTGTTTATATTTATATAACTTTATATATTTAAACATAATTAACACTTTTAATTATGTTTACTTCTCAAAATATCAAGTTTGGTCAAAATTATTTTTATTCAACTAAAAATAATAGGTGTCGACCCAAAACAATTAATTTCACCAAAAATTATATTTTTAGCTAATTAATTATAATTAGTTACGGTTAATTATATATATAAGTAATTATAATCTTTCAAGTTAAAAAATCTCACCAATTCACCACTTGAGCCAAAATTTTATGTTTTTCAAAACCCCAATAATTTCATAAATTTTATTGAAGCCGATTTATGTATATATACATATAAGTGTATATATCGTCTTAAACTCGCGTAATTAGTGTAAATCACATTTGTACCACCAAATTAGTACCACAAGCAACAAGTTTTACCACACAAGCAAGAAATATACATATAAACTAGTAGCATTTAATGAGGTCGAATTTCATGCATGCAACCCAATATGTATATAGTTGTCAACTTAACAAAACATATACATTTAGCACTTGGTAACACCTTTGATCATCATAAAAATATGAAATAAACAAGATTAGAAATTTTTTGATGAATCCTTACAAAGTTGGTGTTGGAACGTGGCTATGGAGACAAAGGGAGACCCAAATCACTTCAAGTTTTACCCAAATCACCTTATGTATAACCCAAACTCTTGATTTAACACCCAAATATAACTTGATCTTCAAAAATTATTGAGAATATGTGTGTGTGTGTGTGTGTGTGTGTGTGTGTGTGTGTGTGTGTGTGTGTGTGTTTGGCCGGTTATGGAGCAAGAAGAAGAAGAAAAGAGTGTGTTGGTAAAGTGAAGTGGGGAGGGTAAAAGTATAAAGGATTATAGATTTGGTTATTAGGGTGTATTGGATAATAAAATGTTTTGTGGTTAATAAGGGAATTTGCATGTGATTATATGAGGTGGGTATGAGTTGGCCGGCTAGGGGAATCCAAGGAGGTGAGGAAGTATAATTTTACTCCTCGTTGGTATATCGTGTGTCGGTTTAAGCTTAAATGTAACCGTAACGTCCCGGTTTGACGTTTTTAGACACGTATAGGTAAAATAAAGTTTTTAGCCACGATTTCATCAGAAATGTAATAAAATGACTTTACTGAATAAAAAATATATTTTCTTGACTTTTACCATAGGTACTGTAGTGTCGGTTCGCGTGCGGCGTTGTTTTTCAGAAAAATGTGAGAAAGCTCTCAGTAAATTACGAAACTTGTCAGTAACTATCCGAAATGGATTAATTTGTGTTTACTGACGAAAATAAACGTTTTCAGTAGTGACTGTAAGCTACGGCGTGCAGGACAGCTCCCGAAAATATTCATAAATGTGCAGAAACATACAGAAATGTGCAAAAATGCTCATAATACTCAAAGTAAATATAATAAATAGAAATTTATTATAAAATTAATTTGTGAAAAATACCAATTGTCACAGTTTCATACACATATCTCAAAATAAAATCCACCAACTAAACAATTTATTAGGAACTAGGAAGCACAGACACACTAGAAAGTAAGGAGTGGAAGTGTCAGACACGGCTCAGACACGTGTCCGACACGCATGTGACGTGTCCCACGTGCGATTCGATCTGGAGACGGGTAGGACACGGTTTATGGACACGGATGAAGGACACATATTTTTTGGACATGAATTTTCCAATACTTAGAAAAAAAATCATAACATACTCTCTCTCTCTCTCTCTCTCTCTCTCTCAGTTCTCCAAACTAAAACGGTGAAACCACAAGTCTTTCTCTCTCTTCGTGATCTCTCTATTCAGATATCTCTTTCATTCATGATCTAACTCTCTATCTCTGCCCGATCTGTGCTTAATCGACGATATCTCTATCACATCAGATTTTTACTTCTAATCTCTTTTCTCTAATTTGAATCTCTTTGTCTCTTCAATCTTCACATCTCTCTAGTCTCTACGACTCTAATTGAGGAATTAGGGATTTTGATTTGGGAATTAGGGATTTTGATTGAGGAATGAAGTATTGTTCCATTATTTTTTTATTTGAACTGTTGAATCTTTATTGATTGATAGTTGTATTGTTCCATTAAATATTAATAGTTCTTTATATTCTTTTCTAATTTCTTTAGATTGTAAACACTAAACAATGAGCGCCGAGGAAGATTCCAATAGTAATAATAGTCAGCCTCCTCTTTGGAAGTTGGTTAGTGTTAGAGAGAAGATTAGTGGAGGAGGAAATGTTTGGTTTACGTGTAACTATTGCTGTAAATCATTTTCGGGTTCATATGCACATGTAAAAAGTCATTTACTAAAGATTAGTGGTACTGGAATTTCGAAATGTACCAAGGTATCCTCTAATGACTTGGTTATTATGGAAAGAGAACAAGGAGAGTTTGAAACGAGGGCGGCTAGAGTCTTACCTAAACAAGTACCACTTCCACCATCTAATAGTCGAACTAATTCTTTTTTATCATCGGCTTCTACGGGAACTTCAATGCAAACTTGCCTCAAGGTCTTGATACACTCCCATTAAAAAGAAAGAAGGTAATGGGTGACTCCCCTCTTGAGATGGCTTTCAATGTACAAGCTCGACAAGATTTAGATTCTGAGATTGCAAGAATATTCTATTCATCAGGTTTGGCATTTTCTTTTGCCAAAAATCCATACTACATTCGCTCAAACACTAGAGCTGCAAATAGCAAACATCTTGCTGGTTATGTTCCACCAGGTTATAATGCTTTGAGAACCTCGCTTTTAGTAAAGGAAAGACGACACATTTTAAGGGTTGCTTGAACCTCTTAAGACGGCTTGGAAGGGAAAAGGTGTGAGCATTGTTAGTGATGGGTGGACAGATGCTCAAAGAAGGCCAATTATCAATTTTATGGTGGCTAGTGAAGGTGGTCCAATGTTCTTACAAGCGGTCAATTGTAAAGGTGAATACAAAGATAAGTACTTCATTTGCAACTTACTCAAAGAAGTTATTTTATCAGTTGGCCCTCAAAATGTAGTTCAAGTGATTACAGACAATGCACCTGTGTGTATGAGTGCGGGGTTGTTAATTGAAAACCATTTTCCTCATATTTTTTGGACTCCGTGTGTGGTGCATACATTGAATCTTGCTTTGAAAAATATTTGTGCTGCAAAGAATACACAAGCCAATGTAGAAACATATGAAGAGTGTAGTTGGATTACAGAGGTTACTGGAGATATAATGGTTATTAAGAACTTCATTGTGAATCATTCTATGCGATTGTCAATATTTAATGCTAATTCACAGTTGAAGTTGCTTTCCATTGCAGAGACTCGTTTTGCTTATAGCAGTATCATGCTTAAAAGATTCAAGCTCATCAAGCAAGGGCTTTTGAATATGGTAGTTAGCACAAATTGGACAAACTATAGGGATGATGATGTTCAAAAGCATCTTTTGTCAAGGAGAAGATATTGAACGATTTTTGGTGGGATAAAGTTGATTACATTATTGCTTTCACAGAGCCTATATATGAGATGTTAAGGAAGGCGGATACCGATAAACAATGTCTTCACTTGGTGTATGATTGGTGGGATTCTATTATAGAGAATGTGAAAGTGGTTATCTACCGCCATGAAGGAAAACAAGAAGAAGAAGTTTCTCATTTTTACTCTATTGTGCACAATATACTAGTGGATCGTTGGGATAAAAGCAACACACCTCTAGGTATTATAGTGATGAATGGATTAAAGAGTCTCCTAATCGGCTTACCCCACATCCATAAGGAGATTTCTGATGAAAGGCTAAAGTGTTTTGAGAAATATTATCCTTTCATACTTGAGTGTAAGGAAATCCACATGGAGTTTGCCAGATTCTCAGGAGCTGTGAGGGAGTTTGCAAGTACCGATTCGATTAGTAATCATGGATATTTGGATCCCGATTTGTGGTGGATTACATATGGATCTTCAACACCATTGCTTCAAAATTTAGCATTAAAATTACTTGGGCAACCTTGTTCATCTTCATGTTGTGAGAGAAATTGGAGTACATATTCTTTCATAAATTCTTTGCTTAGGAACAAGATTACACCCCAAAGAGGCGAAGACTTAGTTTTTGTGCATTCAAATCTTCGTCTTCTATCAAGGCAATCTCCCGAATACATAAAATGTTAGAGTAGCATGTGGGATTTGGGAGGAGATGGATTTGACACTTTAGATGATGTTGGGATACTTGGAATGGCCAACCTTTCTCTTGATGAGCCGGAAATAGAAGCCATGTTATTCCCGTGTCCGTGTCCTATATTTATTGATTTTTCCATATCGCAATGTCCATGTCCGTGTCAGACACCGTGTCCGTGTCCGTGCAACCTAGATTAGGAATGAAATCCACTCCTTTATTCCGAATCTCATAAACTAAACGCACCCTAAAAAAACATCATAGCGAATATACAGACAATAAACGTTAAAATCAGCCGTATAACTTAAGCATGTCTAAACATCCAAAAATCAACATCTTAAATCTTATATGTTTACGTTCGGTATGTACATTGGTTTAGGAGATGGAATGAGAATGGTTTTATTGTTTGGTTTCTCGTGAAGAATGGAAAGGACCCGATGAGAATGATAAAGATCAAGAAGCTCGGGTAACACTTAAACAAAAACCATACAAGACTACTGTGAAGCAGTATTTGACAAAGTGTGAAAACTTGTTGAAGTTATGTGTGGTGCTCTTCAATTTATAGAAAGGCGAATGAGGTTTAGAGATAAACCCTTGATGGTTGATCAACGGCTGCGAGGGAGCCAGGTGTTGATCATCTATAGAGTAGACAAGGAGAACATGTGGATTCTCCTCCTTGGCTCGTACAAAGTGATACTTTTCATGCGTTCCCACTACATAGTGTCAGATGGTACATCTTAACCGTTATTGACAATTGAAGAGCAGTAGCACTATGTGCTTAGTGTGGCCTGATGAGTTTCTCTAGGCTCGACGTGGCCTGAGAGAATAGTCGGGCCTCTATCAAGTGTTTATTGATGGGTCTTGGTAATGGGCTTGATTCGAGAATGTATTTAGTGGGCCTGAGACATAATTAGTTTACAAAGCAAGTAACTAAGAAGTGAAATGTTGTTCACAAGATAGTTGCAACACACATAGTCATGTACGTGCAACAAGTAACATGCATCTAAGAGGTGCTTGTGACAACATACAACAAAGACACAGTTTATGGTTTAAGTCATTCAAAATGAGAACATGTCGTTATTTTAAGTCACAACTTAGCATATTTACTTGATCGCTAAATATAAAAGTTCAAACTTAACCTTAATGAACTCCACAAGAATAATGACACTATGGGCCACAGATCTCAACAAAAATGGAAAAACAACGAAATATGAAATTTACTATTTCATAAATATAAAGTTAAAGGATCAACATCCTCTAAAGCATGCCAAAGTATATTAAAAATCAAGCCATCAAGGCACAAAACATCGAATGAAAAATTAGAAAAAGCCCTAATAGAAACCAGGCAACAACAACTATTGTTTTACAAAAAACTATCACAAAGGTTACAAACATCAAAGTATTGGGCTGACTAGACGAGGAAGCAACAGAGTTAGGGCAAGCACATGTACGGGGAATAATTGTCCAAAAATCTTTGAAAGCAGTATGGCTATCATTTGCAAGCTACTTCAGGTAGGCCAACTCTATATTGTTAGATTTTACATGAGCATCTTCCAACCTTTTCTCAGCTTCCTCAGTTAGCATGGGATCATCAGCCTCAGTGATAGGGAGGTTTGGATACTTCTTCTCCATATCATGGAAAAATCTAACATCACCAAGATCCACGGAAAACCTATGACAAGCTGTGAAAGCTTGTCCAAACTCTATAGCCTTTTAGGCCTATTTTGGATATGCTATTGTCGTATGGGCTTTAGCTATTGGGCTAAAACTCTTATACGCTATTAGTAAACCTCACACTTTAGCATTTAGACTATTCACGTGTATAAAGTTCACACTTTGGCACTTGGTTAACACATTAAGCTATTGACATCTCAGAATGCATTTCACATAGTTACTAATTCATATAAACTTGACACTTTATCATTCATTTGAAGATTTGCTTAAAAAATTGTAAGCACATTCAATTAATTACTATGACATATAACTAATTTGCTTCATACCGGTGCCCTGGCTTCACTTTTACTAAACTCTAACTTGTAAGCTTTGCACATTTCATACTCATAACCTTTTAAATCCAAAGATGGTGTACCAATGCTAGATCATCAATATTCATAACTAATCTCATGACTTACTATATCGTGTAACCCTTACCATATATTCAACATGTTATATTTACATTTTCACACTTTAATTATAATCTACTACGAGGTCGCATCATCACAATCACACATATTAAATTAGGGAAGTGATTTGCACACTCCAAAAAATGATTGGCACACTCAAATTTTGAGTGTGTTGACATTTATACCCTCACATTGTTTGGACTTATTCTTATCCTGTAAGGATATAAATGTCAACACACTCATATTTTGAGTGTGCCAATCATTTTTTGGAGTGTGCAAATCACCTCCCATTAAATTAGTACCAAATAGTTACTTCCATCCATAGCTAAGCAACTAAGTTTCAGTCTTCTTTCATACTCGTCACACATTTCCTATACAAAGAATCATTAACATATTAACACACTCTTCGCCAACCCGAAGAAGTGTTTTATGACACTTTACAAGATGTTCTAATGCATCTTGGTATGATTCTAGTATCTCATATTATATTAGGATGCACCCCATACCTCTTTCAACCAAAACATGACTTGAAACTTAAACACCAAAATTCTATCATTTGGGAGCCCCCTAAAAGTTATGCATATTTAAGCAAAAATTCTGTCACTTGGGAGCCCTCATAAAATTATGCATTTATAACTCAAAATTCCATCACTTGAGAGCCTTCTTAAAATTTTGCATTTTTAGTCTAAAATTTACTAATTGAAACTCATTATTACCAAAACTTGTTTTCTCTTCCAAAACCTCAAACCCATTTCTCATTTAAACACATTTTTAAGCATACCAAACTAAACCAACACTTAAAACTTTTAACATTGGGTTGATTTTAACATCAAAAAATAACTTATAATTCAATTTTCAAACAACATTAAATCTTTGCTTTCATATGAAGGGTAAGGATCCAGTGAGAAGAAAACTTATAATGAGAAAGATGAGAAATAATTATAACCACATATTTGAGATGCGTCGACTTGAATTAGATGCATCTCTATTCATTTAGATGCATCCCAATTAGTTTCAAAAGTAATTTTAAAGTGAAAACGATGCAAAGTAGTACTTGCAACAAATTTGACCCGCAGAGGACGAAATACATAAGATTTTCCTAACTTGCTAAAATGCATTTAATATATGTATATGCATCTAATTTTTAGTTAGAAAAAATAGAGTAAAATGCAGAAATCGTCCCTGTGGTTTGAAAAAATTGCATGTATCCTCCCTGGTCTTTAATAAGTACAGGCGGCCTCCCTGTGGGCAAACTATTGGTTCGATTTGGTCCCTGGCACTAACGCTGGTTAGTCCTTCCTCGTTAGTTGATAAAAAAAGAAGGGTAATTTGGTCTTTTCGTGTGTGGACCCTTGTGACTATCACTTTCCAGCCATTTAAAAGTCATATTTTGGGTATCTTTTCCCCCAAATTCAAAAACACACAAAAACCTAATTTGCTAAACACATCAAACACAAAGACGATTTCTGGGCAATGGTGACTTGTTTTTGTGGTAATGAAGCAGTTCTTCGTACTTCTTGGACTAACACAAACCCTGGCCGTAGGTTTTGGTCTTGTTCTCAAAGTGTAAGTTTACTTTTTTTGTTTTTGAATTTTGTTTAGTGAATGATTACTTATATTTTGGTGGTATTGATTTGATTATAGGTTCCCAATTGTGGTTTCTTCCTATGGTTTGATCCTCCAATGTGTGTTCGTTCAAGAGCTATTATACCTGGATTGTTAACATCTAAGAATCTGCTTCAAGAAAGGTTGAACACATTGGCCTCTGCAAATCGAAGACTTAAGATGTGGTTGATATGCAGTTGGTTGTTGTTCATTGTTATGTTTTACATGTAATCTTGTATGTGATGTATGCAAGATAAAAATAAGTAGTAGTTGATCTTTTCAGTATGTAATGGTCAACAATTTTGATGGATATGTAATATGTTCAGTGAACTAAAAATTATCCTTTAATGTTAACAATGTTTTATGAATGCAAACAATGTTT
>LBNU01005686.1:59386-108000 GCA_014162995.1 Artemisia annua | reverse complement strand
TCGACTTGAATTAGATGCATCTCTATTCATTTAGATGCATCCCAATTAGTTTCAAAAGTAATTTTAAAGTGAAAACGATGCAAAGTAGTACTTGCAACAAATTTGACCCGCAGAGGACGAAATACATAAGATTTTCCTAACTTGCTAAAATGCATTTAATATATGTATATGCATCTAATTTTTAGTTAGAAAAAATATATAAGGGTGCATCTAAAAGATTAGGGATGCATCTAATTCAAGTTGATGCATCTCTAATATGTGGTTATAGTTGTTTCTCATCCTTCTCATTTTAAGAGTTCTTCTCATTTGATCCTAAGTCTTCATATGAAATCAAACTTGACAATTAAATCAAACATTTACATATAAACTTGTAGCCAAACACTTATTTAAGAACATATTCATACATACATTTACATGGGCTTCAATTTCATTACTCAAAACATATTAACCTTATTAATGATATCATCATCTAAACACAATCTAGCCACCACTTTAAACATATACCGAGTAACTTCATTTACCCAAAAGCCAAATTCTCATGCATGAACCCTAATATGCAAATGATCAAATTAAACTTTCATACCTTGAGGTTATTTCCTAGAATCATTAAACACGTGATGATCAAATGGTTGATCTTTGAATTTTTTTAAGTTTCACTTTTAGCGCAAAGTTCATTGACTAGCCAATCATTTTTAGCCTTCTGCTTCAACACTTCAAACATACATTATAATATACTCTAGTCAAAGAATGTTTCCGGTTTTGAAATGTAACAATTTGATTGCTACAAGTTTTTTAAATTAAGATTATGACTCTCTAAATACTTTTGACATGTTATTGTTGAATACTATGACTTAAGTAAAAAGGGGTAAATGTTTGCATGTTATTTGAGAAATGCCATTATAAATGATTGGGAAATGATTGGTACACTTTAATTTTTGATTGAGACACTCATATGTACAACCGGTTAAAGCAGTGTACATTCACAGTACGTGCACATGATTGAGCGTCCCAATCAAAAAATAGAGTGTGCAAATCATTTCCCTAAATGATTATATTATAAAGCAATAGTCAACCGATCTTACTAAAATGAACATTTTAACTAGTGCTTTAGTTCTTATTTTCTACTTTTAATTTCAATCATACGTTAGTAACTTGAATATGTTATTTTATGTTAATAACCCAAATGGTAGGATAAAAAGAAAGCTGTACAAATACACAAGAAAGCTGTACAGATACACAACGAAATTGTAACTTAAACTATTTTTATTTATTCGTAATCTCAACTGAGTTTATTCTCAAAAGAAAAGAAAAAAAAAAAAAAAAAAAAAAAAAAAAAATCTCAAAAGTACATGTTATGTTGATTTTCATAAAGAAAAATAGTTATTGTGCTTAATAAACATGCCTACTTGGCTACTTATGTATTTATACATTGGGCATAACATGCGTTTGTGAAAGTAGTCAAATTTATGTACAGCCCAATATTTGAGTATTTGACGACCCCGTATACAGGAGCTAAGGAAAAGAATAAATAAAAGCTCCGTATCAAACGCTACCCAACGGATTAAAATTACGAAATAGCCCTACTGACCACCAAATCCTCATATTAGAAACTTTCTTCTAAGAATCTTAACAGAAAAAAGCTATCCTTCTCCATAAAAAATGGGTAACACTTCTAACCAAAAATCCGCTCATTTTTCAGGCTGCATCTCGCCATCATGTGTTCCGGTTCACAACAAGTACACACGCGTCAACCGCACTAAGTGCGACCGATGGAGCCGCATGTGGAGGAAGCTAATTAATAAGGTGATCCAAGAAAGCAAGAAAAGCTTATATGGGTCGACACCAAAAACATTGACATTTCGATATGATGCCGTTAGCTACTCACAAAACTTCGATGAAGGAGATAATCGTCGCGAGTATTATGATCTAGATGGAGTTCGTTGTTCTCAAGTGGTACGAAAATGTGCTTGAGAGTTGTGTGTTATTGATAATGGATTGTGTACATAAGAATCAGTACGTACGTGTGTTTTGTTGTGGTGATTTAAGTAAGTTTAATACTTTAATTAGTTGCAATTTTCATGTAAGGTTTTGGCTCAAAGCAATTAGGAAGTTAATTTAACTTTCATTTTGAATATGACGATAAATTTTATTTTTTATGGTTCAATATACGAATCAATGAATGTACGTGTACGTTTTCTTACGTGTATATATTGCATATCTATATTGCATGCTCAGATGGTATACATATAATTGTGTATACGTAGATTACCAAGTTAGGTACTATCTTTTTATCTCTATTGATTTGGTATGTGCTTTATTTACAATATTTAAGTATGTAACATCCAAACCAGTTTATTGACTTGACGGAGTTATCGAATGGCAAAAGTGCGTATTACAAATTTACAACCTTACCAAAGGACTCGTCAATTCAAAATGTGTGGTTTTTTGGCTCACGATCCTAAATGACACAAGAACGAGCGATCCGATCCTGTCACACTTTAACCAAGATATATAGTGATATTATCCGCCTTACTCCACAGTCATAACACGAGTTCACAAATCATGTGAAAACATCATGTCAATGAACGACTAAAGCTAAGAGCTATCTGTGAAAAAAGCGAGCCAACAACCATACCACACGTGGTTCAAAATCCTGGATCCGTCACCGAAAACATGCGCGTTACTGTAATTTAAGAAGTGTTACTCGATATGTACCAATATATTTGTTGTGCGATCACTTAAGATCTTACAGGCCATTAATTGAGACGAATCTAATACAAAAACACATTCAAAGTTAAGTGTTATTCATGCTGAACGTACTGTTATCCAAAAATACAAGTTTTCAATTTAAGTCTGTACAATTTTGTATCTTTTATTTTTATCATCATTTACCAACTCGAGATAAGTTGATATAGAGATTACTCGGAGACAGGAATGACCCAACATGGAAGAGTGTGACACATTAACGTACATTGCTTTCATATCTGCCCTCACAAGAATATTATGGTTCTTACTAGCGACAAGCAATCTTATAGCAGAAACAACATGTGAGTATGGGGCCTACAGTGATCGTGTCTCGCTCCACTTTAGCAAATTAGCGGTGAATGATGATTCACATCATCATCAAACTTAGACTAAAAAAGTTTGAACATGTTACGATTATATAATTATTTATTTGCTTTATCGAATTGGGTAACACACTAATAATTGCTTCACTAAAAAGATAAAGAATGGCTGGCAACAATGCCATATCAATGGCTGGTGTAGAGTAAAAACATTGTACGAATCATTTTGTTCGGGTAATTGTCTCTTTTTTTTCACTTATTTGGTCTCTTAATTTGTGGATATATTACGTGATATGCTCGTCTTTATAATTATTAAGTAATGACATGACAAATATCGAATGGAAGATATCAATTTATATTATCAAAATAGCCCAGATATATGATAACTATTAATATCGAGTGTCTTCTCGTGCATTTTGCATCCTTAGAACATAATCGGCAGTGCACAAAAGCAGATAAAGCATCGTTGCACAAATTGCTCCTTGTACCAATCACCAAGCAGGCTCATCTTTTCATTGTTTAATGGGAGAAATAAATTCCTTTAATGGGCTCTCCTCGGGCCCAACAACATGTACTTTCGGCTATTTTATATACGGAGTCAAAATAATTCTAACCGGGTAAATGTTGGGTCGAGTATGGATGCGAGAGATGTCCAAACGGGTTTGAGTATGGGCGTATTAATACTCCCGCTAAGCTCTACAATTTTCATCCCTAGTTGAGCATAAGCAGGATTAGTAAGGGGGGATAAAATCGACAACTTATAACCATAGTCATAAAAAATGTTAGCTTGCTCACATTTTCCGTTCTAGATAGCATGTACCAGACCGCTGGATAGCTTGGAATCGCGAACTAGATTTCTGATTTTACCATTCTGTGGCAGCATGGTTTGGCATACCAACGACCATAGGTTTGACGACTTGAAAAGTTAGGTACAACGATTTTAGGTGCATAATTAGAGATTTATCTTCACATGGTATATTATTTGGTGAATTTTGAAAGACACACTTGCAAATGCATCAATTTTGTTCCAAAATTGTAGATTTATTTTTATGATGAATATGAGTATGATGCTTATATATATAACTGAATTGAATTTACATAGTGGGGGAAGACAAGCGAGTAACAAGCTGCGTCGCTAGCCCTTTTTGAATGGCAAAACTAATTCTCTTAAAAACGACATTTGTGGATCTAGGTGTTACAACTTTACTATGCATAGCACGTTGAATTCTGTCGAGGAGCTCCACTGCCTCAGGTGTAAGAAAACCAAAAGTATCAAACGTGAAAGGACAAGTATTATAGTCTGCGCATAGTGACACGGTTATTTCAAAACCTATCATCAAAGCGGAAAAGATTTTCCTAATAAAAATATTAAAGTTATGGTTGAATGAAATTTACATATTCTTGTGCCTTAATAATAAAATTAAAATTTTGAGTTTTGGCAACAATTTTAAGCATCAATTGATGGAAAACACTTTGTAAGTGTTAGTAATTTTTAAATTTTGTTTAGTAATTGAATGAATAATTAATCAGATTAATGCAAATAACGGAAAACTTAGTAAAATTAGTTTATGCATTTTAATCAATCATAAACACCTTAGTATAATTTGGGGTTTTTGCATATATATCTTTCCGAAAATGCATAATTGCATATATATCCAAAGCATGCATAAAAACCATTATACTATGTGCATATAAAACTTGTAAAAAGGATATATATGCAATTATTCACTTTAGGAGGAATATAAATGCAATTCTGCCTATAATTTAAATACCTTATGCAACCGCCACATGAACACGAATCAAAATCAACAACAAACTTCAAATCAATAGTGTGATATGACTGATAGTTACTCCACATTAACACTAAATCAACTTCCTCAGCTGCTAGGCTTGATCACATGACACATCAGGAACAAATAGATGATCAAATAAAAAACACAAAACACATGTTTTTTGGGTTAGGGTTCAGTCGATGTCAAAGGGATGAGTAGATGGAGGGTTTTAGGGTTTTGCTCAATTCATAATTAAGCGATAATAATCTGACATTTCAAAAAAAAAATGTGATAATAATCTGATTCACGATCAAATGTATTAATAGCTTCAAAACCCTAATGAAATATTTCTAGAATATCCTTATCTTAGGAAAGATAATATTCTATTTAAATTATAATATTAATTCTTATCTGATAAGAAAACTTATCTTTTAGAAAATGCTTTGAGACATTGGACAGAACTCTTAGATACATTATGCATGGATGTGCCCGATATTTTATTTAGAAGGAAAACAGTTATGTTAAGTGACAACTTTCGGCAAACTCTTTGAATTAAAAAAGGAACATCGAAAGGAAAAATTGTATTTTTCAATAACAAGATCAGAACTTTGAACATAGTTTAAGATCTACCACCTGAAAGTAAATATGCGCCTCCTACAAATAGAACTTAACGAAGAAGTGTTGGGTCAATTTAGAGCCCAAACTCTTTTAGTATAGATTTAAATGAAAAATACCCTAAGTGTATACTGTCTCTGACGTAATATCATCAAGGAGTCATCCTCAAGATTTTCTTCAGAGTTTCAAGAAGAAGGACTCATCACAAACTGAGGCAAGACTCAGAGAGTGAAGATAAGAACCAAGACTTGGATGATGGAGTCATAGTGTGATAACAATAACACTCTGACTCCCTGAAAGATCTTTTCAAACACTGATGCATTACAAAGACTTAGTGCCTCAGATGAGCAACTAAGGCTCTGAAGTATGGGTGGAAACTTCTTGGGAAGATAAGTTCAAAGCGCTTAGCAAAAGTTAATAAGTACCATAGTTGGTAAAAAGTACAAACAATTGTCATTACCGTTAAACCGAAAGTATGGTTTGTAGCCATACTAGGATTAAAAGCTAAAGTACAAAGTGTACTTTAGCGTATCAAAAGTTGACACATTACTTTTATCTCACATGTATCCACATTGCACCCACCTATAAGTAGATCATTGTAAAGTTGGAAAAGGTACCTCTTGTATTAAAAGTTAGAAAACTTTAAAGAGCTCATTTTCTTTCTCTAAGTAGAACTAAGTCCTAGAGTTTAACTTTATTGGTTAGCATAGTTCTTAATTAAACACTTAACTTTGGTTTCGCATTTAAGTTTAGTGAGAAGATCATATACACACTTATCATTCAATCCTAAGTGTTGTTCCGCAAACACTTAGGTATAATTCTTGAGTATATATCTAATAAGGATTAAACGTTGAAAACTTTGTGTCCAACTTTACTTTAAAAGTATTTACTTCTTACATAAGTTTTCATTACATCATTGACAAGCATAGAACTAGTTTAGATTAACTTTGTATTTAAGGTAACCTTATAAAGGGAACAACAAGTGGTATCAGAGCGGTTTGGTTCATAAAATAAGTTTTATAAACCCTTCAAAATGTTTTTAAAATCAAGATCCTACCATGGCTGAAAATGATGTACCCCAACTTGTTGATAAAAAGAGAGGTAGCTATTCTGCTGTTGCTGCCAAACTTGAAGTTGGAAAATTTGCTAAGTGGAAAAAGCACATGCTTTGCTACTTAATTGGAATGGAACCTTATTACATAAAATGTATTAAGAAAGGACCATATGTCCCTAAGACCGCTGAAGGTTTACCAAAACCTGAAGCATAATAGAATGTTAATCAGAGGAGGGTGTTAAATCAAGACCAACGCTTAAAAAGCATCATTATATCATGTCTACCAGATGATGTAATGGAGCCAGCCATTAAATGTCCAACAACTAAACAAATTTGGACTGACTTGGTTCACAACTATGAAGGTCCTTCTTATACCAAGGAAAACAAGATCATGGATATAAAACTTGAGTATAATACTTTAAGAGCCAAAGACTCTGAAAGTCTCTCTCAGACATTTTCTCGTTACAAAACCTTGCTCAATGAGCTGACCAATGATGGTGTTGAACTATCTAAGCATGAAATTAATGTAGGGTTTGTAAATTATCTCCCTGAGAAATGGTTAAGCTTCTCAAAAGGGTTAAGAAATTCCAACCATATTCAGACCTTAGACCTTGCTGACATTTATGGGAGATTTGTCTATGAAAACAATCTTATCTTTAGTAGATACCTGAGTAAAAAAAGGCCCTGATAACTGCATCTATATCAACTGCTTTCTTTTCTAACAATGTTGTTCAGGACTTTCAAGAAGATTCAGATGATGAAGTTAATGAAAGAACCAGTGAGAAATACTTAAATGATTTGAAAACTAAATTTCATGAAAGAGAACTTGCAAATTCAAAAAGGTTTATAAAAAGAAATAAGTCTAAAATTTCTGGTTCCAAAGCCACTGAGAGTATCAAATGTTTTAAATGTGGTAAAAATTGACATTTTGCAAAAGACTGTTTTTCAAAATCTTTAGTACCCTCTTACAAACCTTCAGGGTAAAATTATTCTTCAGGGTCAAATAGCTTTCAAACAAAGTTTATCCAGTTTGCTAACTATTTTCAAAAACAACCAGTCTGAAAAAAAAAGAAAGATTTTGAAGCTAAATACAAAAAGGTCAAAACTTCTTGAGGTTGCTCCCTCAACACCATAACCAACAAAACCTTTTCAAACCAATAAAAAAGGTCTGGTTGCTGAAACCTATGACTGGATGAGGAAGACATCTCCTCAGAAAATGAAGATAAGCTAGTTCATGTCAGTGCACTGATGGCTCTGTCGGAGGAAGATAAACTAACAGTTGGAAAGAATCATGCAAGGATGGGTCAACATCACCATGAAAAAGAGAAACACAATGGAGCCAATTTGGCATCTGGATAGTGGATGCTTTAGGAGTATGCATGGTGTGAAGAATTATCTACACAAATAGTGGAAGAAGCAGGACCTAAGGTAGTATTTGGTGATAACTAATCTTGTATCATTTAAGGTTATGGTTCTGTGAACTGTGGTGGCATAGTTTTCTCTAAAATAGCTTATGTATAATTTTTAATGCAAAGTACATCAGGTTCCTATATCCCTAGAAGGTCAGAACAAACCTGATGAGAAGGGGACCCTTCCACACTCACAACTAACCAGCTCCCAAGAAGGTTCCACTGTTAAACAACCATGGCCTAAGGACTATATTATTTCTTTTGCTGATTTTCAGGATGTCGTGGATGAATCTAATGGTGAAGGAGTTAAGGAAATTGTTAAATTCACTGAGGAGGAGGATGATGCATTTTTCTTTGGCAAAGATGATGATGGTGATGATGATGATACTGAAATACCATCTTCTTCTCAGGAACCCCCTACTGAATCTCACACTGAACCTAACTCCGATGATCAAACTCTTGACACCTCACACTAGAACCTTGATGATGTTAAACCAGTCACTGAGAAGGTACTCAATCAGAATACATAACATTATGTTGGTTATATCTTGGGAGTCACTGAGGAAGCTGCTGACCAAAGGCATTCAAAGGCTATTGTGACTTACTCCTTATTACATCACAAAGTGAAAAAGATGCATAATGAATCAAGGAAGTTCTTTGAGGATTCTAAAAACTCCATTGTGGCCCTAACAAAGTCCAGTGATCAATTACATGACATTTAAAAGAAGACCATTTACTCTCTTTAGGAGCATATGGATGACTTTCTTAGTAATGGAGTTCCAAGCATCAACAACAAGTTTTACCAGATGGTCCAAGCCACCAACACCCTCAAAGACTTCACCAAATATCTATTTGACACTATTGAAGTTTTGGATCCTTCTAAAATAAAGAAGTCAGTGGAAGATGTAAAGAAGGATGTCAAGGTTCTAATTGGTATTCAGGGTCCTTTATCTCAGTATTATAGATGCTTATCCTTGTTAACAGAGGATAAGCTCTCAGGGATTGAAAGTGCTCAAGAAAAGATGGCCTCTGATATTGCGAATCTTAAGACTGATGTTTCCTCATTACAAGCTGACACTTCATATATAAAGAACATGGTCTCGGAAATGTTTCAATTATTCAAGGTTTCATCATCCACCCCCTCAGCCAGTGCTTCTGAACCAACAACTCATATTACTGAAGCAACAACAACTGTTTGGTGGGGGGGGGGGAGAATTTATCAGCACCAACTCCTCTTCCAAGATCAACAAGTACTCCTCTGAAGCAATTATTTAACCAATTTGGTGGATCTAGGAAGACTCCTTCTCATGCTAAGGGGGAGCAAAGTTCAGGGTTAGGAGCTCAAGTACAGCTTGAATCCCCTTTTGTGTCTGAAAGCCCTAAACACACCAAAGCCTTGGTAATTTTCAAACCACATTCTTCAGAATGAGTGAGATTATTCTTGAACCTATTATCATCTAACTATCCCACTTCATAGCATCAAGATCACTGATTATCCGACAATATCTGATGTTGACATGTATGAAGCTGACACTCCATCAACTAAAGAATTAACCTCTGAAATCCAACTAACTCATCAAGAACCTCTTATCATTTAGAGAGAAGGAAAGGCTATTTCCTTAGAGTCATCTAAATTTCATTCAAAGCTTGTACAACAAGATTCTTCTACTCTGAGTTTGATACTAAAGAGTCTTGAGAAGATCCCAGTTGAAATTGACGGGCAGATGGTAATGGTAACTGCTGAAGAGGCTTCCAAACTACTTGATGAAATTGAAGCTAGAAAACAAAGGAACGACAACCTCTGAAGAGACTCAGAAGTCTGATCTGGATATTGAGACCATCAAGGAAATGAAAAGTCTTCAGGGTCATATTTACAAACTACTTTAGTAGGAGAGAAAAGAAACTGAGAAAGAGTACAAAAGCAGGCTGATATTTGTTAGGAGTGAGGGAGTAATCACTGATATGAAGTTTAATGTCAAGAAAATTCTTCCCACTATCACCATCATAAGAGGCAATGACAAATCAAAATATCAATTAATCAAAGACTTCAAATTTGGAATGTTTGGTGTGAAACAATGGGAAATGATGCTCCCCGTTCTTTAGAAGAAGCAGGGAAAAGCTGCAGCTCGCCTTCTTGAAACTTTAAGCAAAAGGTTTAATGAACTAAAGAAAGTAGGTGAGTCCCTGAAGGCTGAACGTGAAGCCAGTCACTGAAAAGACACTTTAGGGTCAAAGAAAAGGAAGAAGAAGGTAGAACCTAAAGCTGAGCAATTCATTGTTGGACTGACATGTATCTATTAAAAGGAGTCAATTTTGTTGATGGGTTAGTCATAGAGAAACTTGAGCACGACATATCTTCTATGATGTCTATGATGAGACTGCATTTCAAAGAGTGTCTAACATTCATATTGTTCAAACATGTGCTTTGTTCTTCTATAAGTTCAAGGCTCTGCAACATAAGTCACCAGAGAGTGTATAGAGCTGCTTGACAAACTGAATAAAGAAAGACCTGACAAAGAAAAGCACTCTCTAAAGAAGGTGAAGCTTGAACAACTGGGATATGAGTTTTGAAGGTGTAGATAGATGTTTTGTAAAAGTCTATTGTAATTTTTAATGATGAATAATATCTATCAGTTAATGTTTCATATCTCAATTCTTTAATATACTTTCAGATTGTAAGAAGATGTTGTATTTGCTCACTTACACTGAAAAACACTTAGGCTATTTTTCTATCAAAAGAGGGAGAGATTGTTGGGTCAATTCAGAGCTCAAAGACTCTTAGTATATATTTGAATGAAAAACACCCTAAGCGTATATGGTCCCTGATGCTATATCACCAGGGAGTCATCCTCAAAACGTTCTTTAGAGTTTGAAGAAGAAAGACTCATCACAACCTGAGGTGAGAATTATAGAGTGAAGATAAGAACCACGACTTGGATGATGGAGTCAGAGTGTAATGACAATAACACTCTGACTCCCTGAACTTTTCAAACACCGATGCATTACAAAGATTTAGTGCCTCGGATGAGCAACTAAGGCTCTGAAGTCTGGGAGGGAAACTTCTTGGGAAGATAAGTTCAAAGCGCTTATTAAAAGTCAAAAAGTACCATAGTCGGTATAAAGTACAAACAATTGTCATTACTGTTAAGCCAAAATTATAGTTTGTAGCCATAATAGGAATAAAATCTATAGTACAAATTGTACTTTAGCATATCAAAAGTTGACACATTTCTTTTACCTCACAGGTATCCACATCACACTCGCCAATACACGGATCATTGTAAAATTGGAAAAGGTACTTCTTGTATTAAAAGTTAGAACACTTTCAATAGCTCATTTTCTTGCTCAAGAAGTTTCCCTCCCAGACTAAGTCCTAGGGTTTAACTCTATTCGTTAGTATAGTTCTTACTTAAACACTTAACTTTGGTTCGTGTTTATGTTTAGTGAGAAGATCACATACATAGTTGCCATTTAATCCCGAGTGTAGTTCCGCAAACACCTGTGTATAATTCTTGGATATATATCTAATAAGGATTGAACGATGAAAACTTTGTGTCTTTACTTTAAAGGTATTTACTTCTTACATAAGTTTTCATTACATTATTGTTTAGCATTGAACTAGGTTAGATTAACTTTGTAGTTAAGCTAACCTTGTAAAGGGAACAACAAGAAGAAAAGAACGACATCTAAACATTTTCTTCTTGGCTACTTGAAAACGGAGATGGCAAACTTGGAGTGCCAAACGAATCAGACACAGAAAATTCTTCATGGCTCCATATACTAGATAAATATTGCATCAGAGATGACAATGGCTTATTAGATTTTATCGACTTTATTTATGATGAGGAAACACTACGAAGACCAAGTGCAAAGAAATTACAACAAAAGACAACAGGTTGACTAAAAAATGAAATGGACGACGTCATAAATTCACAGGTTATATGAATGCTTCCAAGTGAAAGTACAACCTATGTCAGCTCAGATGGAGCTACTCCATATTGCAATGATGGAGGAGAAACGGAAATGCTATGTCCGACTGGATATCTAAACACCATTAGTTTCGCGGGTCTGCCAGCCCATCAGTTGGAACTTAAATAGGAGCACCAATACTTTTGAGAAGCCTTAACTTGGCTGGAGGATTATGTAACAACACAAGAATGATCGTCACGCAGTTATTAGCGAAACTCATCGAGGCACAGATCATCACAGGCTCAAGAGTGGGACAAAAAGTGTTCTTTCCAAGGATTCCCTTAATAAACAAAGACCCAAAATTGTCATTTATTTTCAGAATGAAATAGTTTCCGGTGAAAGTTTGTTACGTGATGACGATCAACAAAAGCCAAGGGTAGTCTCTGAACAAAATAGGCATATACTTGCCTGAACCCATATTTGGCCATGGGTAGTTATATATCGCTTTATCTAAGGTGACATCACCAAAGGGCCTAAAAATCCTTATCGAGCGGCAAGAAGACAAGTCCGGGAATACAACCAAGAATATCGTATATAGAGATTTCTTGAAAAAAGTTAAATAAACAAAGGTAAATTTCCCATATTCCAATATTGGACATAGTAGCTTTCATGTAGATTGTTGCCGATCACTAGCATCTCAACAGAACCCGAAGTGTACAACAACAACAACACATAGATTATTGACATAGCAAAGTACACTATTACATCTTTTTTGGGGGTTCTGCTAATTTTGATTCATATTCACAGTTTAACAGAAATTATAAAATTGTAACTTAGACACTGAAAATATATACCAGACCAAAATTATCAGATAATTATAGACGACATACAAAAGGCTCCGCCACAACGCGCGGCAGCCTAATTCCTCGTTACAAAGAAACAGTTGATTACTACCATGAAAATAGAAAAGTTAATTACATGGGAAGTCTTGCAGTGTCATGTCCTTATCAATGACACTTCCTTAATTATACAACGACCCAAATCTTAAAACATTAACAACCATAAAGTTTCGAAATCCCCCCTTTAAAACACTATATGAATCCCGAAAATGATTATTTGTCTGCATTGATCATGCATTAATTCACCTGCAACAAAGAAATCTAACAAGAATCATAAACCTGTCCTGGATTTAATATTCTAAAATTTCTAACTTTCTTTCCAAAAAGAATGAGGCATCACCATGATCTTGTTGCTGTCAATGGCATGTCAAGAGTCCTCCGAAGCTCAGGTTGACATAGCTGGAGGTTGGTCGGGCTACAAGCTTGGATGACACTAGAGTTACATGCAAGGAACCCACTATTCTCATCACAGGTAGCTGCATATGCTCTTGCTTCATAAATCTGATAAAAATATCTTTATTGACTAACTATATATTGAAAGAAATTCTTTGTTGATAAAAAGATTTATTATTATCTAAACAAAATAACTTTGTTTCTGAACGGCGAAGAAATAATTTATCATAAATTAGAACTTGGTAGAGACATGATAATTACCTTCTTGTAGAGTTCAATGTTTTCTTGATGTATCAGGTTCCCCTATACAGAAATAATCAACATCTTTCTTAGTGTATAACAGAATACAAAGAATTGGTATTCCAACACTTTCAGTTTTGAATTGTGAAGAATCATCACAATTTATATTTACAAGATTTTCATTGAAAATTTATTTGGTTGGCCATTAAGAACTTCACGAGATATCAATGATTTGAAGTCTAAATTTTCTTATCTCGTCTTATTAAGAAGAGTTTTGTTTGGATATATTTATTCATCAACCAAAGAGGATTGTTAGTGGAATTAAAGTTTAATAAAAATGCAAGGGGAAAAGATAGAATAAAGACCTTCCTGGTGAGCTCTTGGATCTCATTAGTTAGCATCTTTTCCTGGAAGCCATACAGACAATATTTTCAGGTTGTTTAAAAAAGAGCCCTTATACAAGCTAATCAAAATGCATAATAACATTGTTTAGATCGTTAGAAATCTGTTTAATATAATATAAACATCTCTAACTTATGTATTGCTTGTCTGTCTAACAAATAACTTCGTCTACTGATCATATTGACATAATTTCTTAAATTTTCCAACACTGAGAAAGTAATTCATAACTTGGAGGCGCTTAAATATATTCACATTATTTAAAAGGATAAATTAACTCTATTAGATCTTCAAAAAGATAAAAAGAATCTAGTAATTAATTAGGGTCTCTTCGCAACCTTTTTCAAGCGAATTCCTTGTAGACTTGTTTCCAACTGGTTCTCCAGTTTTTGCAAGTCTTCGACTCCCAAACCACATAGTTCCTCTCCCATTAGTTGCCTGATCTTATGCAAACAGTCGATCAAACGTGAAACAGCAAAATATTGAGATATAAAATTCAGTCTTATAAGATTTCTATTTTTTTTCTCTGGTTTAATCGACTGTAGCTAGGTATGACTTACCGATGAACTTCATGCAAGTTCTGCAATTTTTGCTTCAATATTGCTGCCTCCATTTGCCAAAGCTAGCAATACCGCGTTAAATTTGGGTTGATCAATTGTATGCACTCAACAAAAAGATGAGCATACTTGCAATAACTTAATGAGCAACTCCACATATGCAATACACAATATCACAAAGTAACCCTTCTCTTTTTAAGTCAATGTAACATGTTCTTGGTCATATATATTATCATTTCCTATTTACCATGAAGTGCACAATGCAAATATTATTCTTCTAAGATTTATGAATGTTGTTGTTCTTATGTATGTGCTTCCAGATACACCATGAATGCTGCCAAAGCAAGATAAACAAACTACCTTCCAATGGAACTATATGTCTAGATATGAGTGTCGGTCACAATGTACTATGCATTTTCACCTGTATCATTATGGACATACTTTCACAAGGGTTGAGTATGAGGAAATAGCTTGTTCCTTTTGATGATATGAGATTCATATTACATTATATGTGTTGTGATCAAATGAGTGATTTAACACAAATGTTTTTAAATGGCGTCTTACATTTTGTTATATTTTTATCATGATCGTATCACACTCGATATGCAGTAACTATATCGTTTTTATTTGAGTTAAATATACTATCAACTTTATGTGTCACATATTAATTAGTATCATAACCAGGGAACTGTTAGATGATTGATTAGTTACAGTCCATGATTCACTTGTATCCTAGTTAATATATTTAATTTTGATGCTTATTTATCCTGGTAATGATTAATGAGTTATGGAATCCAAGAAGGTATGTAAAAGGTATAAGGTGCTGCATATATCAGAGACCAAACATACACAACTTGACGATCATATAATTCCATTGAAAAATAGTTCGTTTCTCTTGTTTGGGAAGGATTTCATGAATATCGTTATGGTGTCAATTATAGCCTGTTCATGTTTCTCAATACTAATAATTGTATTATCAATATAATAAATTAGGTTTACTCTACACTTATCTTGAGTAGTTAATCTGAAATATAGATCCCTCCGATGATTCAAAGATTCATATATCCTATTTATTAAATTGTGCATATATTACCTTGACGTCTGACATTGAGTTTGCCAGTTGATTGTTTTCTTCTTTCGATCTATTGTAGCGTTGAATTGCTGATTTCATGCTGAATTATCAGAAAAGATGACAAAAAGCACTATAGTTAGCAGTGAGAAAGTGATTATCATTGTAACTAATGAAAGTACCACAATGATTTACTTGTCATTAATTAAGGATGAATACCACAATAGTTTTTCGAGCAAGACACTAAAAGATCTTGTAGTGAATGTACAAGACAAAAAGAAAAAAAATTGCTTGCGCTATGGATTAAATCCATTTTTACATATTCATATATGTCTTCAATATAGATATATGAACCAATCTTATATTGAAATTTTAGCTCTTATATGAAACACAATCTCCCTGATAATAACCAAGACGTATATTGAAAAAGCACACATACTTAGCTAGCGTTTTGCTAGTTCTTTAATAGTTTCTCTTATTTCCGTCCAGAAAACAAATTAAACATTGTTCTAGAGAGGTAATACAGAAAGACAGAGGCCAGACGGTGTGTGTTTATGTATGGGAACTTTTTTATCTACAATATAAATTCATAAATCTTTCCCATGCTAGTCTTGATCGCATCTTTGTGCTCATAAGCTTTTCACTTTACATATAAACATGGAAGATCAAGTATCGATATCACATCCATCTATTTCTCTAAAATCCAATGAAGTTGTTTACCATCTTGAATTCAGTGTATTTCAAAGTAGTCACCATGACCTAATTATCTATTTGTATGCTTACGAATTGGTTTAACTGCAATGGAGTATACATATACGTCTACATAAAGATAGCTAGATTAGTTTGTAATATTTTAATCTATCAATATATTCTAGTTCAACCAAAGATAGCTAGATTATAGAATAAAATCAAGGAGAAAGTATGATGAATATAACGCTTATATAGCAAATATAAATTGATGTTAATTAACCTGGTGCTTGAGAATTCATAAAGCTTGTCGGTGCTTGAGAAGATGATAACTCCAACTTCAGCATCACATAAAATGGCCAACTCTTTTGCTTTCTTCAATAACCCATTCCTTCTCTTTGAGAAAGTGACTTGCCTACTGGTTGAGTTATCTATCCTCCTGATTGCAATCTTCCCTCTCCCCATCTCCCACTCTTCAAAATTTTTTTCTAGCTAGGGTTTCTTAAATTTTAGTATGTGTGTGAGTGACAGAGAGATATATATATATATCTTAGTGACTGGTTGAGCAAAGGTCTAAAAGCTGCTTAAAGGCGCACAGAAAAATAATATAATGAATTGGAAATAAGATATTACTTGGTGGATTTTTATTCATGAGATCAGTTTTTTTCATTAGAAATTGATAAAGATTCTTTTTCTTTTAAAAGTTCGTTTATGTTTAAAAGCTTCTTTATTAGACTCAGTGTGTGACACAACCTTAAAAAGATGCATGTTCAGTGTTGTTGTATTTTATTCCAGTAATCCATATCTCACAGATGAGTCTAATAACATTTGTTAACTGTAAAAAAATGGGGTAATATACGAGGGACCAAACTTCCAAGATTTTCACATATAGGTCGCTCGTTTATTAAAACTAACTTATATGCCACTCGAGTAAATGTTTATTTTCGATTACGCCAATTTTGAGAAAAATTTTAGTCCAGATAAACTGATCACAAAATAAATAACTGATCGCGAAATATCATTTTTATCTTTTTACATTACTTTTGATGATATATGGTTGCACTTAAAATAAGGATATAATCGTCTTTCACACCATACTTATCATTAGTAATTTAGTATTGCCTTTGATAAGTTTAAGTTGGTTGCAAGTTTATGCTTTACAGTATTTGAGCATATATTTGGTCGGAATTGATGTTAACGAAAACAAACATAGAGTTGGACGGTCTGTAAATTTTATTTCAATAAATGGGTAGCATATATGTAAAAGTTAGAAAGCTTGGATGGCCAACAAACACATTATCCTTAGAGAAAATTAACAGTCATATTTGAGGAAGTAATTTTATATGCACCAATAAATTATATATTGATTTTAATTCATCCAGGTTTAATTATGATTTCATCACTATTTTTAAATCATACTTCAATTTCTAATCAAAATGTATTATTTTCTTATTCTAAGAAAATCTTCTGATATTAGTTACTCTTATATCCAAGCCTTTTAAATCACACTGTAATATTCTATTTACTAGCTTATAGACCCATAGAATCACGAGTATCTTGAAAAGATATATGCATTAAAAAGTTACGTGTATGAATAAATTAACAAACAACAAAGAATAGTAAATAGTTTACATTATTTTTTTTTATAGAAATAACAAATAAAGAGTTATAAACAACTTGGTCTGTAACTATTAAGAAAATAAATGTACATTTATCGTCTTCTTTTTTTTTGAACGGCAAATTTTATTAACTAGCAAGATGCTAGAAAAAACATTACATGTATCGTCTTCTACAATTGGTAATAGTGATAGCAAAGCTATGCAGTCAACGCCAAACACTTGAGTAGTATGTTGATTCCGTGAAAGGATGACCTAGCGGTAAGAGCTTAGCCTCTTAGGACGAAAGTGCCTAGAGGTTTTGGGTTCGAACCCTGAGGAGAAAACTAATCCTCCATTGGCCACGGAGGTTCACCTGCGCCGACTCCGGGCTATCGAAAAGGGTAGTCGCCCTTGAATTAGTCAGCTCGCAATGTCGAGTCGAAAACCCAGGTATACAAAAAGAAACACCTAAATGTGAAAATAAATAAATAAATAAATAAATAAATAAAAGTGAAACTAAAATAGAGTTGTTGATAAGAGTATAGAGAAAGTTAGAAAAGCATACATGTCATTTTTATACTTGGACAAGCCGTTTGAACATTGATCATAGACCTTAAAGTACTTCTTTGTAGACAACGTTTATTGTATAATCAATATCGTCTTGATCACAAATGACAACCTTCATAACTCTTTTAATTTTTACTCTGGAAACGGCAACGTACAGTTGTCCATGTGTGCCAGATACAAATAATGTATATGGGATTTACATAAGAAAAGCATGTATAATTTGAAACAATGAACTTAATCGATTTAAGAGCTGTAAAAGTTATAATTATTTGAACTATTTAAATCATATTTTCTTAAATCGTCTACAATGAAAATTCAAATGCACAAATATAAATCTTTCTGTAGCTTAATACATGATTTAAATGGAAAATGGTGCATCGAATGATAAATCGCCAGTCCTTTTTTAAAAGCATAAGAAAGAGGAAAAATCATTTGTTCATCTCTATCATTCATAATATTTTTCTTCGGTTATTATGCATTTTTGTTGTTAGACACCTCATACTCCTATGAGTGTGACCATCAACAACACCTCCGATCACTCTATTCTGCATGATTTTATTTGTGCATTTTCGATTATATAACATACCATCTTTGCGACCAATTACTAAGTTCTCACAAAACCTACAGTTTCGTAGGTGCTATTTGTTTTAAAAATGTGTTTTTTTTTTTTTTTTTTTTTTTTTTTTTCCCCCTCTTCTTCTTCTTCTTCTAATCTGCAATTCAATGTTTGCGAGAGAAGAGGCGGATTTAAAGTCTTCAAGAAATAAAAATGGTAATCAGACTTAGAAAATATATGCAAAAGTAGAGGTAAAAATGAGAAGATGTGGATTTAAAGTCTTTAAGAAATAAAAAATGGTAATCAGACTTAGAAAATATATGCAAAAGTAGAGGGAAAAAATCATTTTAATTAGACGGTCTTTTCGGTTTTATTAATGACAAAAATGTAACTTATAATACAACACGTAAAATGCACAAGTCTCTCATAACTACGGATCATCAAAGCATAGCCAAACATACATTCGTCAACTCATCTCAAACGTCTCAAGACGTTTACACATATGGACTTAGATAATTGGATCGGGCCAAACATACATTCGTCGACTCATCTCAACATCTCAAGACTCCTACAACATATGGACTTAGCTAATTGGATCGGGTCAAGCAAACGAACAAGCCCATTCGGGCCCATTAGTGACCGGCACAACAAGGCCCATCAAAACCCAACAATGCTTCTAGAAGCTTCTAAATATGGAGGGAAAAAGGTAAACTTCTAGAACATAGAGGGAAAAAGGCAAATTCAAAATTTAATTTTTTTTTGAATTTTGGAGGAAGAAAGGCAAATTCAAAATTTGAATTTTGAATTTTGGTGCATGCTATTATCCATGCATGCTATTACCCATTGGTGGATTCACCCTTTTGTCTAAGATGCTCAAGCCTATAAATACCCAAGCATTTCACCACTTTCTTGCTTGCCAATTCCAACATTCAAAACACACATACATAGATTATGGGTTAGTTTAGATTAGGCACTTATATCCATTTGACTACTAAGTCTTGGATCTCATCTTGTAATATTCTTGTATAGATTGTGGGTTAGTTGGCTTATGTANACAAGGTATTTATGTTAGTGCAAAGGAAGATAATCCATTCAAAAAATATACAAACTCACACATTATTCACGATTATACAAATCTGTAAAAAGGTCTAGGGATTAAAAATAATTTTACCTTTCTCAGTTACCGAAATGGCCATAACCGGGCACATGTCCATGAGGAGTTATGGACAATCTGTAGATATTCGACAACCTACAACCTGGTTACTATCACGGATTACTTCGATCGTGAAGTTGAACACACCACAGCTTGTGATATCGACAGAAAAGAAGAAAACGAGCACAAGGTAATTACCCTTAATCGATTGTTAGATTAAGTATGAAAGAATGCGTGTTTCGATCCCTCCCCCCCACCTCCTTTTATAGAGATGAGGGGAAGGACAACCAACTTGTACAAAGACTCCTAGTCGGCTATTACAATGACACGGGTTGGGCTTGGGACACAAGCCAACCTAACGACCCTTAAGCTATTCCTAAGTTTAAGCTTAACACTCTAACCCCTAGACTTAGTTATAAGCTAATATGTAGACTAAAAACATAACAATTTCCACCTTAGGCTTCATATTAGCCTATACCGACCTTCAACAACTCCAAGCAGTGTTGTAACTTCCGTCCAGGTACCACCTTCGTCAAGGCATCCGCAGCATTGTGTTCAGTACCCACCTTCAGAACTTNGGCTTATGTATTTAGGCCATAAAACACAAGGTTTGTTATGTTGGGTCATAAAACATAACGAGTTTTGTTGTACCCGAGGAAGGACTCGGTATTTAGCTTTGTACCAGAAAAAATGTAAGCGACGTTAGGTCAGTCCTACCTTGAACTAGGACTCGGTATTTAGCTTTGTACTTGAAAAAGTGTAAGCTGTGTTGTATGGTTTTCTCCGCCGAGAAGGGAGCTTGTTGATTAGTGAAGTAGCTCTCGAGTTGAGTACTTGGGGAGTGGAGTAGGGCGAAGAGGTGCTTAGTGACCGAACCACTATAAATCATCATGTCCGGTTTGTGTTTTCTTTACTCATCGCTTTACATTTATATTCGCTTTCATTACTTATTATTATGTTTGTATTGTGCTTTATGTTTGTGTGATGATTGTATTTATAGCTATATCTTCATATTTACTAGTTAACTTAAAAAATACAAAATATCAGAAAATTTCACAATCTGTTTCAAAGTCGCTACTGGTAGCGGTCCTGTAAATAGACAGACAGTCCCACATATATATATGGAACCGTCCATACATATCCGGGACCGTCCCCAGTTCGATCAAAAGTAGCTCAATCCCTTTAATTTTGTGTTGTGCTTATGTTTGTGTGATTGATTGTTTACATTGTATTGATGATGTGTTAGTCTTGGCTTGGTAAACATATTTGTAATTACGTTTGTGACATAATCTATGACATATATAGTTGCTATGACTGTCGTAACCACCATTTATATTTATCCACACTTGATCGGGAATTTGATTCGAAAGATTTCTAGATTTTAAATAGAAACGTATTCACCCCTCCCCTCCCCTCCCCTCTACATTTCTACACCAGTTATATTAAAAAAAAAAAAAAAAAAAAAAAAAAAAAAAAAAAAAAACTCTTCTCAAATGTTAAACCATGAGTTCCTTCAAACAATTTTTAAAGCGAAGCCTTATTCACTACATTATGGTTAATGTATCGATTTCATCGCAATAATCAAAAGTAGGGGTGATCACGGTCCAAAAACCAGACCAGAACGAAGACCGAGTTAGGGAAAAACCATAGACCGAGACCGGACCGAATGTGGTCGGTCCGGTCCAATTAGGCAAGATTTTGGCAAGTTTTTTCGGTTTTTTGGTCGGTCCGGACCGGACCGAGGACCGAATTAATGAAAAATCCCAGACCGAGACCGGACCGTTGGTCCTTCGGTCGGTCCGGTCGGTTTTGTCGGTCGGTCCGGTCCAAACGGTCGGAATGCTCACCCTTAATCAAAAGTAATATGCATTGAAGTTCAACATGAATCATCTATTGAAAACAAGATGCAACTTTAGAAATAAAAAGTAATTGTAAACTACATGTTCGGAATTTTTATGTTGATGACTTGACAACTTCATTGTTTCTATAGATATTGCTTCTTCTAGTTCCCTATGATAAATCTATGTCGTGCGACAATTTTCCTATGATAGATATATATAGTTGTAACAATTAAAGTTGTACAAGCTATGCAAAATGTAACGGGTATGTATTGAAATTCGTAATGACAATCGTAATCAAATCGTAATTATATTAAATTAAATTTTACACCAATAAATTTTAGAAACAGATAAAACGGAATATCCAAGAATCATAGACTTCGACAACTTTGGTTTCGTGATTCAGTGAAGTCGCCGTTATCCCCCATTTCTTGTGTTGTGCTTCATTGACTGGTGTCCAAGTTGCTATAAAATATGAAGTTTTCATGTCCTTCATTGCATTGTTCCTCTCTATAGCCAAAGAAGAGAGAAAAGACAATGCAATTGTCCTAAGAATGAAACTCACTTCATATTTTCTTTGTCCTTATTTTTCAGAAAAAAGTTATCAAGCCGTAAGATGCAGAAGAAAAATCGGAAAGCTGTTGTCAAATATTGTCCTTATTTTTCAGAAAAATTCATTAAGTCGTAAGTTATAACACATGTTTGACATTATCCCCATGATTTCGATCCGCTACCGGTGTCTGACATATTTCATCATATAAGGCTGAGAACACGAGAATGGAGTTACTTGTGAACCTTTTGGCAGTAAATACGATCAAACCATATACTCCTCGACTTTGAGGTCTAGAAGAATGTATAGCTACATGAATGTAATTCGGAGAAAATGGGAGTCTCATATTACATTTATGCAAAGTGGATCAATGGAAGTAATTCCTTTCTTAATAGAACAATATCCGGTTTCAATTAGAGCTTAGAGGAACCAAAAGTTGTCCTTGAACTCAGTTGTTGACCTACGTATATTAGAACGAAAAGTTCCTCACAACGTCTATATATGACCTTTTTCTGTTGATGGATCCATGAGGTAGGTAAGAGTAGAAGAATATGGTTTATGTGGTGAAAAGATGGGATAAAAGTAGTCAATGTGTTGTGAAGCATTTGTTAGTTACTGTATCTATAGATGGGATAGAATGACTCAATAACAAACATGTTTATATATGAAAACCGGAAGTCAAGGTTATATTTCGCAGATGCTTCGTAATACTATGTTTTGTAATATGATTTAAAAAGAAAAAGTATGAGTTTCGTTTCACATGATTAATGATGATTTTTTTTTATTCTTTTGCCTCCCCAAGTCCCCTTCCTATAAAGGGTCTCATATGCCCGTTCATGTTTAGAAAGAAAAAAAAATACAAAAATGCAACGAAAAAAAATGTACGAACTAGGTTCTACAACACAATCTTGTTTTTGTTGAAAAACAAAGCAAGTTCATTAAGAATTTTCAACAGACGGATAGTACTTTAAGGGACAAACTATACTATAGTTGTACAACATGTTTCCGGGAAGTTGTCGCGTTTTTGTATGATGATATGGGCCATGACGCATCTATTTTGGAAGAATGTAATAAGTAGCTGAATAAACGTGATAAACCATTGCTGCGAAGAATAATTTTCTAGAAGATTTTTTAATCAACTATGATTAAGTAGCATGCATGTCAATGGTTTGTTCTTTAAGTTTATATGATCTTCTGTATTTCTCTTTTCTCTCTAGAATGAATACATGTCAATCTTTGTTTTTTTTGAATCATTGTTCATCTTCTTTTTTATTTCCAGGTAAATAGTTTTGGATACGATTGGGAGTGCAAGACGTCTAATTAAATGTTCATTGTAGTGTCCAATGCAATTATATATTTTTTTCTTTGGTTGCAATTTGATTATGATTTTATTGCGAAAACCAATAAAGGTAAATACACTCCTATTTATACAAGTTCACCTAGAAAGACTTTCAACTATAGGTATACCAATCCCTTAATTCTAAAGGTAAAAACTACATGGCTTCTTTTTGCCAAATGACCTTACCATCGAGGACAAATTCCGAATCTTCATCAAGTTCAGGCATGATAGAAAGCCGTATGATATCGAATTAGACGTCATAAGAAGACAAGTTTGTCTTGCAGAGAAGAGGTATGTCGTGATACTAATGATAAAAGTAGCAAAAGAAGGGGAAAAATTGTACACCGCACGCTGAGATTTAACGGCAGCAAAGAACATTGAAGAAAGAAAAAAATACACTGAGTACTACACAACTAAAAATTTGTTGTTGTAACGTTATATTTCAAATGTTTATTTAAATTTTTTAGTTTAAATCAAAGTATTTTTATATCTAGTGTTTGTTTTTAATAAAAGTTATTGTAAATAATGTAACATGACATCAGATTACATATCAACGTCTATACATTACATTACAAATACATTCCTTTAACTTGCAAAATATTACATTACATTACATAATAACGTATAGATCAACTTACAAGATTCACACAATTTTAGTTGAAACATATTGGAGATAATGAATCAGATGATTGGGTGCTTAGATTGAAAAGTTGGTAACCTAAATTGGGGACAAAATACCCAATGAATTAGATGATATTGGTGGTGTATTAAAAGTTGGAGAAAAGGTACATGCGTCTAAAAGTTGTTAAAATTTGCGGGAACACATGACCCCATGTACGATACGACACTTTTGAATCCATCACCTCGTCTTTTTAATCTAGCATTCATGTAGAAATAATCGTAGTTGAATCATCTTCTTTATAAACGCATGACTTCATCCACGATGCTTCGCATAAAATGATGAAATCAAGATGGGGAAATGGATTGAAAAAGTGCAAGGAAGGTGCTTATGGTTGATAATCAGCCATGTTCTATAATAGAGATGGTTTCCTCAAGTTCCACCTTTGGTTCAAGCAAAGAGACTCAACCAGGTTTTGGATGCCCCTGCATCTTGTAGTTGACTCAGGACACTTCTGACATTAGGTAAAAAAATCGTAGAACATTCTTGATGTTTAGAAGCAAAGTACCACCCCTATAGTGTCTTGGCTATTACCGCAACATCTTTTTGGAAATGCTGAAAAACATGGACAGTTTGAAAACCCGCCGTCAAAGTTCTCGGTTTCTATTGAACTCTGTCGTTAACCTTCGCAAAGTTGTAAATGTAGAGTACCCGGAAATATCATAAGTAGGGTTCAAGATGGTGTTTAATGGTAAGAAGAATTTAAGATGGATAGGTTAAAGTACAAAAATGTAGAGTGGATTTATAAGCAAGAAAAACAACTAGATATTGATGATGAATTTGAAGTTCTCACGTTTTATTGGAAAGGTAAACAATTGTCTTGTCAGCGTTCCTTCTCACATTCATTTGCAACATATTCGCAATCACTATAAAAAATAACTCGTTGTTTTAAATCATTCGTAACCGATTCCTAGAATGTCACAGTTAATAAGTCGTAAGGTGAGAATGTGGTCATGTTTCTTTTATCAAATGACTCTCACTTCGCAACTAGATCACATCACAATCGTAGTCATTGCATTTGAAATTCGATGTCCAGGAAAACGGACGAGAGGGGTGTCATCGTGATCGGAATAAGACGGCGGTTAAGACGGTGCAATTTTCGGCAAGAATGAAGGTGCGTACGAGGAATATGCCCGAATATGTGAAGTTGGAGGTGTGGTAGGCTATTAAATAAAATGATACATATGTTAAATATAAGAGTGCATTAGGTGTAGAAGGGTAAAAATTGCAAACACGATTTGATGTCCTAGTTATAGTAATATGCCACAAAAGTTAGTTAAGTAGGAAATAAGTGTCATCTTCGGTTACAGGAATGCAAATTTTCCTTTTTATAATGGTGTACGATCGGGTGATTATACTCTTACAGCTCGATTTTATCACTTGAACTTTGATTTAGATTTTGTCACTAAGCTCTCGCAAGTTTTAATAAAATTTAGCCATTCAAAGGAAAAAAGACTTTCTCCTAAAACTATAAATCACTTACATGATTTGGACGCATATAATCATCCGTGATCTAAACCTAAATTTCAAATCCTTTAAGCTAAACAACTACAAAGGAGTGTAAAGAAAATTCAGGGAGATTATGATTCAAACAACTCTCTGGTGAAAACCTAGGAATGTACACTCGTTCGGCTAAAAAAATCACATAGTTTTGAAAGTGAAAAGTTTCGACATCTAGTCTCCCCTTTCATTCTTATCGATTGACATAGGTGTAGGAGATAATCTCTAGACTATTTTATTTGATATCGAGTAATGTTGCGTATAAGTCGCCGATATAATGGTTTTGTCCCCTTGCTAGCAGTTTTTATATTGCACCTTATGAGGAAACTCTGTACATGATTTGACCAAATGATTATGTATGTTATTATTGATAAGAGTTGAATTCATTTTTGCTATAATTTTGGATGTCAACTTTCTTCCATATGCCAATCTTACAAAGAATGATATTCTATGATATCTAAACTAAATATAATGGAAGAAGACCATTTACTCTATTAAATAGCTAAGATAATTCAAAACTTAATAGTAAACAATACAATTATACATGCATAGCGTACAATTAACTTATGCACCAATTTATAGATGTATTCTAAAATAGCACCACCATGAAATCGTAATCACAAAAAGTGAAAACTTCACATCTGTATAATTACGTAATTCTTAAAGATAAAAATTAGCATCCTCCAACCAAATTTAGTCTTAGCACGCCTTCATCGATCTCCACCAATTACAGACACTTCAAACACGGTTTTCCATTATACGCATTATTAAAATTGACAAATGGGATTTGTTTTTGTAACTCTAAGTCTTGATTATTAATTATAGTACATATAAAAGTTATGAAAACTTTGTAATTAACAAAAGCCCACGTGAAAATGCTTCACCTATAAGATTCTTGTTTAATGCATAGAAGATATAGTTTTAGAGTGGCTGCTCGTTGGATTCAGGGAAAGACACTAAAATCAAGATATGTTGAGCAATTAAAGATTTGTTTAGACAGGTGTCAATCATCAGCAAATGATGTAAGCACTTACTTTTAAGTATGAAAGTGAAAACCTGAGCTTTGTGCTGACGCATTTCAAGTTTCAACCTTGGAGGTGGAAAATGTACTTCCTTATTTAGCATTTTGATGGTACAGTGTTAGAGAGGGATTTGTTCCCTTTTGGTATTTGTACGAGGAAGTAAATGCCGCGCTTCGGAGCGTTGCTTAAAATTTTTGTTTTCTATTTATAAATATAAAAAAGTTTAATAACTATAAAATGTAATCTTCCGTCTCATAATTATTGTCTAGTATTGACTTTTGAAATATTCAGTTTTTAACTTTGATCTTAAATATTTTTATTTGTGTTATATATTACTTAATATAAAATATATAAATGGATTGAGTTTTGAATGTAATTTTATTGGTATAATTTTTATCAAGTACTTCCTCGGTCTCAAAGTAATTGTCAAGAGACAAAAATTACAAAGTTTAATATAAGTGACCACTTTAATTTTCAACCACTCAAATATAATATTCTCCCACTAAGTTCTCTAATTTTTACTTAAAGAGGAAAGTGGACAATAATTTTGAGACATCCCGAAATGAAAATATAGATTATTATTTTGAGACGGGGGAGTATTATATAATACAAATAAAAATATTTAAAGTTAAATTTGCAAAATAAAGACTTTAAAAGTCAATTCCGGATAATAATTACGGGACGAAGGTAGTAATCAAAATTAATTTTATTTAATGGTCACATTTTACCATGCTTTGTTTCTTAAAATTTCGGTTGCTTATACTTTTAGCTATCAAAGTTTTTTTTTTGAACAGCGGAATATTATTAGAGGCTAGCAAGGCGCTTGAAGAAAGTTACAAGGTGGAAATCCTTAAAGGATTTTGCATCCAATTATGCCAAGAGATATAAGACTTGTTGTTTCTAGAGGAAAACCATCTATAGGAACATTCAACAATATTCTCAAATAAAATGCTACGTTTTAGGCGGAGAGGTGCCGAAGATAGACTCGTTGCGAAAATGCCATAAAGACCAAAGAACGACTGCGCAAATAACTTCCAGTATGGATTTGTGAGCCGATGAGATTCTCATGTTATCTAGCCAAGAGAAGATATCTTGAATGTTGGATGGACTAGGGGGATCAATGTCTAGCCAAACAAAAAATCTATGCCAGAGAGTCGTAGCGAGGGAACAAAACCAAAGAGAGTGATTTAATGTTTCAATGCTGGTATCACATATTGGAAAGTTGAGCAAATCAACTTCAATCCCTTTACGGCTGAGGTTCCATCTTGTTGGAAGACGATTGCAAAGAGCCCTCCAAATGAAAATGTTGAGTTTTTTTGGGAGATAGCTGTTCCATCTTGTTTCCATAACACCATCAGGAAGAGTGATTTTGTCTATATGTTCACGAGTACATTTAACCGAAAAGGATGGCGATCCTAAGGACCATGTCCAGAAATCCTCAGAATCAGAAAGAGAGAACGATGACAACATGTTTACGATGGTACTTAGGTGTTGAAAATTTGTCCCACTCATAATTGGACGAGACCAAGATAAGTCCCAACCGTTATTCCAGCAATCTCTGATCGTGCAGTCTTTGTTCAAAGAAAGGCGAAAAAGACGAGGAAGTTGAGACTTTAAGGAAGTATTGCCCATCCAAATTTCATGCCAGAATTTTTGTTCTAATGTGTGTTAATATTTTTGGTTTCATAGCATTTTTGCAAGTATTTTGATAGCTAAAAGTACTTGCAAAAATGCCATGAAACCAAAAATATTAACACACATTAGACCAAGCTAAAACATAAAAGCTTTAAAAAGTTACACTCACTTATATCAAATGATTTCTTTAACACTTAAGATTATGCATGCCACAATTATGTAACATGCTTCAATTTTCAATATCAAAGACACATGTTAAAAAGAATATATATTTGAAAATAGTTGAACGAAATAGTTTACATTATACTCTTTTATTTTCTTTTGTTAACAAAGTAACTTTTTGTTTCATTGTAGTAAACTTTTAAATTTTTATGCATATAACTACAATATTAGTATTATATGTGCTATAAAATACTTTTAAAAAACAACTTTACTTTCAAAATTCAAGTTATTATTATTTTTTTAAGTAGAAAATGTTAGAAATTAAATATTTTGAAAAACAATTTTAGTTTTTGTATTATACAAAGAAAATAAGTACTGTATTAAAAAAGGTACCTAAAGTGAATTAAGTAGGGTGACGTGGGTTGGTTTGGGGTTATTGAGCCATCAGTTTATTTAAAAAAATCACATGGGCCAAAAGTAGATCACAAAAGGTTTTTAAAAGACTAAGGGTGCGTTTGGTTCGCAAGTGGGATTGAAATTGGATTTGGATTTAGGAAAGGTTTGAAAGATGTGAGAAAGATTTGAGAAAAAAGTATGAGAGAGAAAATATATTATTATATGTAATTTGTGGTTGAAAAAATTATAAAATAAGAAAAAGAATAAATAATGTGTGGTTGAAAAAATTCTATCAAATAAAAAAAAAAAATTGATTGGATGGAATCAAGAAAACCCACCAAAATATGGTGGAATGAAATCTATCACATTTTTATTCCATCATTCCCAAATTGTGGGCCCTAGTTACAACCAAACAAAGGTTTCATTTTTTCTTTGGGTGATACCCAACTAAAAGCATGAATCAAACACACCCTAAATATTGATTATCAAAATTAGGATGGAGCTCATTTGGTAAGTTAAATAGTTTGTATATTATAATATTTTCCAATAGATTAAAATAATATTAAAGCTTATGAACAGTGTTTCATGATTTACAATTACTTTATTACACATTAGGCGTGTAAATGACGTCATTTTAAAGGCAAAATAAGCGAAACAACGTCGTTTTGTGGTGCATATTGTGCTTTTGTTGTTGTAGCTATGTCGTTTGTAACTGGTTTGTTACTTGGGCCATTAGATGATGTTATGTTATTGGGCCATTAGACATTTAATGTTTAGCCCTTTACAAGTACTATATAATATAGTCATTCGATTCTCGTTCTTTCTTTCACCTACCTTCATGCACAACACTTTATATCATATGTTACTAGAAGTTTCTTTATGACAAATTGTGATAAGAAATTGTGAGTTCAAAACTTGGGATTGTTGTTTCTTGAGATTTGAATTAGAGGTTAGTATTTTATTGTTATAAACGATTACAAGTCCTATTTAGCTTCTTTTTTAACATCGTTTTGCTTTCCAATCTGTTGATTGTTTTAGGATGTTTTCAGAAATAACAATGTGCCTATGTTTGGGGAACTTTAACGAGGTTGGTAGGTTATTAGATTGTTTTTGCATGGTTATTTGTAGATATGAGTCTCTGTGACAACTGGTAAATTTGGGTGTCTTTTAAAAACTTCCGCATTACTATTTTTATAAACCCGAGTATTGAAGTAAAATGATTTTGAGTAAATTTGAGAAATTTGGATTGGAAAGTTGAATGAAAGTTGAATATATATCAAACGTTTATCGTTTTAAGTAATGATTTCAGCTAGTTGAGTACTTCGGTTATGGCACTATATGACATTGGGCACTAGGATCAAACGTGATGCGTATTTAATAACTAACGGTTACCGGTGATTTTGAGTATTTAATTTATTTTTTCCGAGTCGGTGAATGGTAAACGTGGTTTATTATCATCTTTTACGTGAACACGTCTTTAAAACTTAACGGAACGATTTAATATATAAACGGTGACGTCTAGTATTTTTCCGAGAATAAAAATAAGTTGAACCGAGCTGGGAAAATGATGAAGATTCATCACAGTCTCTAACCCGAAGCCCTTGTGGCCAGAATATTTAAGAGAAGGGAGAGACCAAAGCGTGCAATTTGGGCAAAATAAAATGATACCCTAACCCTAACCCCCACTCTCAGCCCTCATCACTGTGTTCATCTTGTTCTTTCTCTCTTTCTCCCTTGGAACCCGGCCACACACGAGCAGACGCAACACACACACTGTGAAATTGAATCAGGTCCAGACTTACCAAAATCATCTCCATCACATTTCCTTCATAACCCATATAATTTTCATCATACAATTCGACCCAAAACACCATTTTACATCAAATTCGTGGCTAATATCATCACCTACACCATCCTAGTTGATTTAATCTTGATAAAATTGGAAGAAAAGGTAAAGTGGTAAGCTCATCTTGTTGGTTTGACTTTTGTACGAGTCAAACTTACTAGATCTTGTGGTTTTTGGGTTAAACTAAGTGGGTTTTGATATATTAATGAGATTTGGTTAATAAAAACATGAGATAGTCAAGTTTGGTATCGATTTGGGTGATGTTTGGTTCGAATTTAAGGTGAGCCGTGGGGTAGACCCACGACCTTGATTGGGTTTTTGTGTTTTTGATCCATTTTGAGGCTTACGTTTGATTCTTGATGCATTTGGGATGTTATGGTATTGATTTGGTTAGGTTTGGTACTAGTTTGACGCGATTGGGTTGCGTTTGGTTTGATGGCCGAAACCCACAAGGTCCCTAGACCTTAGGTATGGTTCGTTGGCTAGGAACCCACGACCCTATGGTCATGGTTTTGGTTCTAGTAGCTAACTTGTGCTTATTTGCGTGTTATGTTTATAGTTTAGTTTACTTTGGTCGCGATTAATTGAAGTTTTGACGAAAATGGTAATATGTAGGATTGTGTCGGGATATACACTTGAAAGTGGTAAAATAGTAAAGTTGTCGGAAAACATTGGTGAAACGTGGAATATTGTGGCTAGTATGCTTGTGGTATGTGTTTATGTGTGTTACGTGAATTATGTGAAACATTGAGGTAAATGGGAGTAATACGTATATTTGGTAACGGAAAATATGGTTTTATGTGAAAACGAGTATTTTGTGGTTATGTGTATTATTTTGGTGAAATACGTGACTATGTGTATATATATTCACTTGTAACTAACGGTTGTTTCCTTGTGTTTGGATCAAAATTTCCGGAGTTATAAGGTTGAATACTTTTAGTGGAACGGAGATAGGATTAGAACGAGTGTCGTAGACGACCTCGAATTTTTTGGTGTTTGGAGTATTATTGGACATCGGGACTTATATATTTTGTGTGATTACTGTTTGTGCATGTTGAGGCCATCTTGACTTTTTAGTCTTGATTGACTTTGACGATGCCGATTTCATTTGGACATTGGACTTTGAGTAGTTATGTGGATGAGAGGTCATGACTCGGACACGTGGACTTGAATATGTAATGATTCGTTAGAAATCGTTTATTTCAACGAACTTAAATATTAAGTAAGTTTGGAGGTGTATGTATATATATATAATTGCTAGCACATATATATGTATGTACATATACTAACTTACATAATAACTAAGTGATGTAATAAACGAATAATAATAATAACGCAACGATAACTATTAATCGTTAAAAATTAATATTTATCGACGCCTTATTAAAACATAACTAACGAATAAGAACCATAAACGATGAAGGAAATATTTGAACGTACGGACCATAACAGATCCCGAAAGCAAATAATTCTTTCGGCATGGACTATTAAATATTCGAGTACATTATATAACTAGATTCAAACCGACGTTATCGAGTAATATGTGATTTGACCCATTGTAGTAAAGTTTCGGATTGAGTTAACGTTAATAAGTCGTGTAGTATTATCGTTGGACTTATTGGGCTGACGAGTCCAATAAGGGCCCAATAGTAATATTATACAACTAAATTGACGAGAAGTCCATCCTATGACTTGTACGTACGTGATATAACTTGGTGAATACATAAGTAATACGTGAATGGTTGGACTTATCAAGTTGACGGATTTGATAAGCCATCGACCCTTCATGAGACGACTTATTTATTTTATGAAGGCATATCATTTGACCTTGACCACTATGTGCTATATGTTTTAGTATGTGCGTTATATGTGGTTATATGCTATGTGGACTTATTATTTGTTTTGAGCCGTATGTGATTGTTATGGATAGTATATTTGGCTTATAGCCAACGAGTCGAGACTTTGTCTCTAGAATCCTCACTTCGATACCAAAGGATACCAAAATGATACCAAGCGATAACAAGCGTTTTCAAAGAAAGAAAGGATTATTTGGAAAGTAAAAGGAAACCCATTGGGATTATTGGGAGTATAATTATTTTAAGAAGTGGTATTGAGCGAAAGTATATATACTTGAATAGGTCGTGCCGAGTCAATAGTTGCTGTGAAGTCTTAGCCGAATTTTCTTTGCTTACTCGTGTATTGATTGCTTGCTATTTCGAGGTGAGTTTATAGCCCCACTTTTACTCGCATTTATTTTCGAATGATTTCTAAACTTGGGGGAGAAAACATGCTACCCATTTCTTGGACCTGCTATAAATTGTTTTGCTATTGTGTGGACTAGTTTAGGATAGACGAGTAGATGTCGACCTACTAGGGCGAAACCCTGGTTTGGAGTATACACTACTACGGCCTAGTTCGGGGCAGTAATGGGTGGTTCCTTACTGTTAGTGTTCCCGGCTAGTGTACCGTCGAGATGTGGCCCGCTCGCACCTGACCCTCCGCCTTCTAGAAAGGTGGTAAACTAGTATGAGTATGATTGTGATGGATTTGGAATTGTGATAAGTATAGTATGATTGTCTATGCCTGCCCTAGTCATACACATAGCGCTAAATCCTTCAGGTCCCGTAAGTATTTTGAATGATTAAACTCTATGAACTCACCAGCGAAAGCTGACTTTTTAAGCATGTTTTTCTCAGGTAATTGATGAATGCTTTTCGCTTGGACTTTGGTGAAGCTTGCCTTGGACTTGGTTTGGTTTGAGGAAATCGATGTGCACTCTGATAATAAATTTGGACCTATCTTTTATGCTATCTATTTGGGCCTATAAACCCTAAGATCTTGGAATAAATGTAAACTTTAACTTTGTTGACTTGGTTTACTTTTATATTCTATCTATGATCTTGTTATCTATACATGTGATGGTACCAATCCCCGTAACACCACAAAAGCTTGTAAGTCTTCCGCTGTACGATTTTTGGGGGTGTTACAGTCTCGATGTTGCATTTTTGTTGCATGCATGAATTGTTTTTTTTTGAGTTTCAATGCTCTGGTATTAGAAGTGTAATGCATAAGATTTTTGGCTTTATTTCCATGTTATTAGTGTTTTGATGTTAGATATATGTTTTTCAGTGAATCTGAGTTTCTGGACACCGACATTAGAATGATCGTAGATTGCGCATTTGGAATTAGTAGTAATTTGCTGAAATTATTTTTCGGTGTTCAGGGGCTTCCTAGCAGTTAAGGTAATGTTTCGACGTTTATTATTATTATTATTATTATTATTATTATTATTATTATTATTATTATTATTATTATTATTATTATTATTATTATTATTATTATTATTATTATTATTAATTTTTTGCTGATGTTTTTCATTTTTCGTTTATGATATGCCTCATTTATATATAACCATAATTTGGTACTGCCAAATGTTTAAGATTTATTTTATTTTTGCTTATTATTACCGAAATATGAGAACAAAAATATTTTCAAGAAGTTAACGCTTGAGTAATGTGTTTTGAAGATCCTTCTTTCGAGAAGTTATCGCTTTTGTAAATATTTTCAAAATATAAAAAAGACAAAAATATTTTCTCTTCTAAATTGTTTTTTCTTCTGATTCCCCTTTTTCCTAATATTAAAAATCCAAAAAGATTTTACTTTTCAAAAATTGATTTTCACTTTTATTTCACTTTTCGTTTTTCCAACATAAAAATCCAAAAAACAATCTTCTTAACCTCTAATCGTTTAATTCTCATGGATTCATTGATACTTTGTGTTGGTTGTGGTGAACCACTCTATGGGTCACCGTGTCGATATTGTACGTGTGTAAGGTGTGGTAACGATATTCAAAACGGAAGTTGTTTGTTTTGTGGTTCAAGTAATTCATTCTCTTATGATCAAAACCCGAATTCATTCGACTATCCTTCAAATTCTCCCAATCACCCACCTCAGCTCGACTTATCTTGGTTTTGTGATGGATGTGGAAATCATTTGGATCCGACTTCAAATTGTTGTTAACGGTGTACTTGCATGAGGTGTGGTAGAAGTCTTATTAATGGAAATTGTTTGTTTTGTGCTGTCGAAGATGAAAATTCATATTCTCAAAATTGCAATTCGGACTTTTCCAATTATCATCCAAACGATTCTTACTTTCCTCCTCAAAACACTTATGAGCAAGATCCGTATTTCAATCATGATTCATTTCAACATCCACCGAATCCGTCACAACAATCATACGGGTGTGAGTATTGTGGAGGTCCGCACTTTAGCACCGATTGTCAAGCAAGGAACCCGTCTTCTT
The DNA here is from genome assembly GCA_014162995.1 of Artemisia annua. NCBI lineage: Eukaryota > Viridiplantae > Streptophyta > Magnoliopsida > Asterales > Asteraceae > Artemisia > Artemisia annua. The sequence goes on along the minus strand of LBNU01005686.1, from coordinate 72,788 downwards.
GTAACAATTATGATTATCCTCACCAAGATCAACCTCCACAATATCAAGTGATTCAAAACCAACCTTATCAATTTTCTCCAGATGTTTACCAAAAACTTCAAGATATGATGATTGCATTTGAGAAATTGAAGAATAAAATTGACCAAGATCAGAAAACGTATGGAGAACTTTTAGCCGAAGAACGAGCATCTAAGGAAAGCTCTCAATATCGTAAACCCTTCATTTACAATGATGATGATGACGAGGCGTCCATTCAAATTGGGAAGTTTTACAATACTTCATCATTTTTCAACACACCCGTCAAGGATGATGGCAGCAAAAGCATGGAAGAATTGTTAGCAAAGGAGAATGCACAGAGTATACGAGCCTTCCTTTATGAACGTGGCATTATATCTCCTGAATCTACTATCCCCGACTCTTCCCATCCTTCTCTCGCTGCGATTGAGGGAAGTGATTCTGTTGTGGAAGAGGTCGATACTTCTCCTGTTAATGATAATTCTATTTCAACCCAAACCCCATCCTCTGATCCTCTCATTTCCGATTCTATCGCTCCTTCTCCCACGCCGGTTGAGAGGAGTGATGTCTTTTCAGATGAGATCGAGGCCTGGCTTGCTAAAAATCATTCCGAATCGACGATGGTTGATGATACTAACTTTGATCCGGAGGGAGATATTCATTTTCTTGAAAGTTTATTACATGAAGAACCATTACCTCCTCTCCCTCCAAAGAACGATGAAGTTACTGATGAATCCATTGATAATCATGATGAGATATGTTCCGAGTCTGACGAAGGCTATACTTCCTTGTCTTGTGGAGAAATCGAGTACGTTGAAGAAGAAATTCCTCAGTGTGGCAATCCCACCTCATTTTCTGAACCAAATATTCCTGACTTCTCTCAAGAAGAGATCGATGTTCTTTCAGAAATTGATGAAACCTCAAATGAATCAGATAACCCAGTTCTTGAAACTTTCAATACAACTTTCACCAATCCTCTATTTGATTTCGAACCAGATTTTACTATGATTTCAGACAATCCGCTCTTCGATATTCAGATTAAGGATAGTGACGAGTCTGTTACGGAACCCGAGGTTACAAATGTTCATCATATGGTTAATTCTCTTCACGATGAGTTTTTAACTCCAGTCGATCCGACTCCATCAAGAATTGAAGAAGTTTCTGAGCCTACTAAGTTGTCATCTCCGAATGATTCGTCATCTTTTACCGTGGTTGATGCTTCATTATCGTTCTTTTCAGAAGATAAAATTTTTAAACCCGGGATATTACCTTGTAAGGACTCTTATGGGCTCCAGCCCGACATCCTGGCTTCTTTCGTTACTTCTGAAGAATTTGTTGATGAAACTTTGAAGAAGGATGATTATAAGACTAAGGAGAAAGTTATGCTTACTATGGAGGATCTCTTTGAATTTGACCTCGAAATCGTTGTTATGATCTTTCTTCCTTATCTTACTTATGCTGTTGTTTCTCCCATTCGTCATTCCCCCGGGAGCGAGGATGTTGTTTTTGATCCCGGCATCGTCGCTTTTCAAGCTGTGTGTTCCATTTGCTCCCCCAAGGACAAGTAAATTCGGGGCGAGTCTAAGCTATACGACTCGTTACTAAACAAGCGCTTCGTGGGAGGCACCCCATGCTTATCCTTTTTATTTTATTATCTAATAAGTAACGCGAGGAGGGCGACCTCTTCCAATCTTGTGTTTGCTTGGTTGTTTGTGTTTGTGCAGGATTTCCCCAATTCATGATGACTCTCGTGCTCGTGGATCGTCTCATCTCCACTCGAGTCCCATGTATTGATGCTGGAATGGAAATCGTATATCCAAAATCTTATCGACTAACGGTATCTTTGGCATACTTAATAAACGGCCTTAGATTTATTGTTAGGATTACCCTTACCTTTTAAACATTGAGGACAATGTTTACCTTTAGTCTGGGGGAGGGGTGAATCTTCGATTTGATTGACCTAGCACTTTCACCATTGTCGTTTACTTACGCAACTCCGTTTTTCCTAAATAACAAAAAAAAAAAAAAAAAAAAAAAAAATTGAAAAATTTTGAAAAATTCCAAAGAAAAAATGAGAAAAAAATTAAAACTTATGCAAAAATAGAATAAAAGTTTTGACACCGTGTTTGATTTTCCTACTAGGTAAGAGTGAGAATAAAAATTTTGACTTGATCCGGGCGTGTTGAGCCCTAGCTTGTTCCCTTAACCAATGATGATCACAAAAGCTTTTGCTAGTCTTGTACACAAGGAGCTTCTCTTTTGTCGGCTCCCGTACTTGAAGCATTTGATAATGCGTGGCTTGATTATCGGCTAAGTATCCGCGAATCTCATTATTTGAGATTTTCAAAATGCGGAGAACGTGAAATGATTGAGTTTCTTTAGAAGTTAGATGCTAAGCATAGAGTAGTTGGATCTCTTTAAAGCTCATCGAAGGTACTCATGTCTTTTTGTTCCCACAAAATTGCTTCACCCCATATTTGTGCAAAATAATTAAAGATGTTAGGTTTAGCCGATGAGTAGTTCTTTATCTTCTTAAGAGAATCTTTGCTTGAGAAATTGGGTACACATCATGGATACACGCCATTGTATTGAGTTGTATTGTATTGTATATCGTTGTATAAGCGTAGTACGCATGTGGTTTCGGAGCTACCCTAAAGCCCGTTGTTATGTATAAGCTAAGGTGCTTTAAGACTTCGGATTGAGATCGGACCTTGGTTCCTAGATTCCAACCCTGGCAGTTGGCGGTAGGTCTTGGATTGAAACCATGAAGGTTCGGAGTTGAGAAGTTAAGTGTTAAGTATAAAGTTGGTCGTGCATAAGTTACATGTGGATGATCCTAGATTGGACGCATGAGGAGCACGTCAACTTATGTCTATGTATTCCAAAGTCTTTGTATGTATCCAATATCCTTGATGTGGACCACATTTCTCGAGCAGATGCTTATGAAGAAATTCATTTCTCTCACAAAAATAAAATAATGAGATACAAAAATAGGAAAATGGGAGCAAGAGGTACACGAGTAACTTCCATGGGTAGCGTTGGCATCTAACTTGTAATTAAACAATGATCCGTTTTTACGCTTAGTTTGGGGGCTTGTGAAAAATCAGGGACGATGAATTTTATCCAATAGGTCACTTTTCTATGAATCGTGTTCTTACTCTATGACCCTTAATCGTTATTGAAAGATAATGAAAGTCAAGCACATCGTCATAAGCTAAAGTAGTGTAATATAAGATGTACATAGTCACAAATGGAAAACCGGGGCGTTTTTGGGAATAAATGATTTCGTATCTCTATTTGAACGTTTTGCTACTCTTCAAAGTTAGTAAAGAGAGGTGTGAAATTATTTATCTCTAAGGCGTGATGTGATTACATTGCGTGAGGACACGCAATACCTTAGTCTGGGGGATTTTGGTATGTGCTTATTCACATACCTTTTATTCACCATTTTCAGACCTTAAAAGACCAAAAACTAACGTTAAACGCCAAAGATATCGTGTTTTTGTGTTTGTGACTGTGCAGGAAAGGATATTGCAAAAACAACATAAAAATCAACCAAAAAGCCTGAAACGAGCACGAGATGTGGAAAAGAGTCTTAAAGTCAAGCCGAAGATGAAATTTGCTTAAGAAAAGCCCGTGACGACGAATTTATTTCTCAAAGGCTCAAGAAAATGAAAGAGACGCTTAATCGAAGTCCAAAGTTAATTATCAAGATAAGCTTCACAAATTCGAGCAAGTGATCACTTTTAAGTCTTCGAAGACCTTTGGAAAGCACGTCAACACGCTACCTTAAGTTACAAGGACTTACGTTTAATTTTTAGAACGTTTAGTAGTGTTGTAATAGAAGTTTATGTGTAACTTTCATGAACTATCAAAGTCTAGGGGCTAAACCGTACACGATGTAAAAAAAATGAAGCCTCCTTGGCTCCTTTAAATAGCACCCCTTAGCTTCATTTTTAGGCTAGTTAGTCTTAGTTTTATTTTGAGACTTAGTGTAAGATTTTTATTAATGCATCTTTAGTTTTCTATGTCTTATTTTCCCTAGCTTATTTTACGCGTCATCTTAATCTTTCTTGTTAATCTTTACATGTATTGATCTTATTTTCATTCTAGAAAAACTTGTTTACCTTCATCTTAATCTTTCTCAAAAGCTTTTATAAAAAGTTCACCACCTTTGCATGTTGTTTTGTATTCGAATGATTTGAAAAAAAATAATGGGTTAGTGCTTATTGTGTGTCGTTAGCTTATATATAAGCTTATTAGTGATTAAAAATAGTTTCTTAATAAGTTTTCATAAGTTCTCATTAATATTTTTCATTAGTTTCTCGTTAAAAAAAAGGTTCCAGCTTATTTTTGTATTTTTTTGCGAGTTAGGTTTTTAGGGTTTTGCAAGTATGGTATTTCTTTTCAGTTTTGCGAGTATGAAAAGTTTTTCTGCGAGTATGAAAAATTTTCTGCGAGTATGAACTTTTTCTGCGAGTATGAACTTTTTTGTTGCGAGTATGAAAAGTTTTCTGCGAGTATGAAAAATTTTCTGCGAGTATGAACTTTTTCTGCGAGTATGAACTTTTTCTGCGAGTATGAACTTTTTTCTGCGAGTATGAACTTTAGTGTTGCGAGTATGGGATCATGTTTTGCGAGTATGGCTTGTTTCTGCGAGTATGGGGTATTATATTGCGAGTATGTTTTTTTTCTTTAATCCTGCGAGTATGAGGTCTAGTTTCCTTTTCTTTTATACGCCGAGTTAGGCGAGTTCCACCTCATCGTCTCATCGAGTGAGGTTTCTTATGCTTTATGCTAAGAGGAAACTCTGCCGAAATTTTCTTAAATCATCTAAGTAACGTGTTCTTTAGTCAAATGTCTTTTCATTTTTAGATTTAAATTTTATTTACGTTTAATTTCACTAAGTCTTAAACTTTTCTTCTAGTGTCTAGCTAATTTTACTTTTCGCTTTTCTTAAGTTTTATAAACCAAAAACAATTTATTTTCTAAGCTCAAGTTTAATCTCTTTATCGCTTTATTTCATTTAAAATGAGTCTTGAGTAAGTTTTAATCGTGTTTGCTTAGTGATTCGGGTTTGCGAGCTAAGTGTGGACGTGAAAGGCTTGTGATTAATAATCGTTAAGATTATTTAGACTTGTGATTTTATTATTCGAAGAACAAAAGCCGGAGAACAATTAAATCCCTCGTCTAGAATTATTATCTCTTCAAAAGATTAATTGACAACTAATCTCGAGAAAGGAAAATAATTCGTCACAAACCATTAGCTAATACTTAGTGAACTTATTCATGTCGCTTTGCAAACATTTTGTCTTTAAAATTCATTTACGTTTTTAATTACTTTTCGCACTTTAATTCTCGCTTTCTTTAAGTCACTTTATTTCATGCATCTTACTTGTTTATTGTCTTTGCGTCACTCTATTGCTTTCCTTTACTTTAACTGCATTTTAATTGACGTTGTAGTATAATCAAAACCAAATATCATCTTTTAAACTCATTCATCTCACATATCTCACGACTGAATCGATAAGATCAGTTCAACCCTCGTTGGGACTACGACTCGAGTTATAAGCTTCACCGCTTGAAAAACGGGCAAATCAAAAATCTAACAAAGAACCGGCAAACAGTTCTTCCAATTTAGATTGCAAAACTATAACTGGCAGACATAGCAATGAACTATCAAATATTTCCTAGAATTAGTGTCAGAATGTTATAACTGATAGAGATAACAATGAACTGTTAAATTGCCTAATTCGGATCCAAATGTTGTAGCCAAAAGTCAAAAATGTAAATGAAAGTGCCTCTTACTATAGTAACACCGTAACTGATGCAAATGTTTGAACTGGATTGTGTGTACTTGGTTCCTTGTAGGCTAGGGCAAGCAGTAGAGTTTTTTTTTAAGGTTGGCTAAAAATGAAAATGTCAGTGTTATGCAGCCAATACATACAAATAAAGGGGTTTTGTTTAGTTCAGTGGAAGATAACATTAGGAGCAGATTCTAGGACGCCATGCTGCTTTTGTTAAGAGTTCTACGCATCTTCGCTTTTGTTAAGAGTTCTGGGAAATCATCTTCGCTTTTCGTGCAGTCGATACATACAAATGAAAATGGACCTATGGGATATGTTTGTGTGAGTGCCTATATTTTGTGCTCTTCAGTTTCAGTAATGTTTTTGACACTTCTATTTATTTATTATTTTTTTTAATGTTTAGTGGCTGTTGAAACTGCAAATGAAAGTGCAATTGCAAATGATGATGGTGAGCGTACTAGCTGTGTCGAAACACCTATTGTCACTAGAGGAAGGAAAATAGAGTACCAAAGGTATCTAACAACCGAATAAGTTTTGTTCAGCCTAAGCAAACAAGTGGTGCAATTGTTTTAAAATCTTCCGAAGATAAAATTACAAACAGGCTGCCTTTAGTTGCCACTCCTATTTGAATAGATTTTATAACAACTACTTTTTTGTAGCATCGTAACGTGTCTATGCAAGTCGGCGTATCAGGTTCAGGTAAATAAAGACTACAATAATTGTTATCGTACAAATTTAATTCCTTTCAGTATGAATGACACGTTAAATCTTACACTTTTATTTATTTATTTTTATTTTTATTTTATTTTTTTTATTTGCGTCTGGGGCTATTACATTTTTTTGTCAAAGTTGTGTAGCAGATCTTGATCACAATCAACGTACTGGTGTTTGGACACAAAATGCGCTTTGCAGTTGTGGCCAAACACCGGTTGTCACTAAAGGGAGGGATAAGAAAGTTGTTGAAGTATCTAACACCAAAATCAAGGTTGTGTAACCTAAGCGGACAAGTGGTGGAATAGTTTTTAGCTCTGCCGATGGTAACATTACAAACAAGCTGTCTATGGTTATTACTCCTGTTCGAACAAATTTTAGAACAACTACTTGTTTGTGGTATCATCGTTTGTAAAAGATTTTGGTATCATTGTTTGTTGGGAGTTTATAAGTTTAAAATAGTATTACAACAAAGTACATATAAGTAAGTAAATAAGTTTCGGCATTTACCCAATACACCCTTGTCAAATAAATAAAATGTTCACGTTATAAGTGTTTACACGTTTCTATTATACGTATTAAATAGTAGTCATTTATTTATAAAAATTATAAAATGTATTTTTCGTCTTTTAGTCGGGCTTAAGAATAATAATTTGTATTATTTATAAATGTATGTAGTTTTTATCCATTTGTCGAGTTTAAGTATAACAACTAGTTTATATTTTATAAAATTATGGTTTTTTCCTTTTGTCGAGTTTTAAGAAAAGTAAGTTTATAAAAATAATTACAAATGTAGAATTTCAATAAAAATTAGGCATGACCCGTTCGTTTATATTTACTTTTCCAAAGTTGTAGGCTTTTATAAAACAATCATTTTCCAACAATAAACTACGCTTCGTCAAAATATTAATAAAACTCTTTTATACTCACGTTTCATTCAAACACTAACTACTAACCATTTTAACCAAATAAGCCAGTGAATAAGCCGGTTAGTTGAAGTGAATTGGTATAAAGTTGTATGGTTTTCTAATCTTATCCCAAGACATGCTTTCATATTGTGGCTGCTTATTCATGAAAGACTCCCCACACAAGACAAAATTATCAAGTGGCACCCTGATAAAAATATGAAGTGTTCTCTATGTGGTAAAGTTACTGATTGCCATGATCATTTATTCTTCAAATGCAATTATTCATCTAAAGTTTGGCACAAAGCTAAGGAGGTAAGCAGAATTTAGTGTTTGGCAGAAGAATGGAAATCTATTTTGGAAGAATTGATAGCTATGCCTAATAGACGAAACATTTGGATTGTTGTTAAAAAGGTAGTCTTTGCAGCTTGTGTGTACTTTTTATGGCAAGAAAGGAACTTAAGGCAATCCCAGGATTCTAAAAGAGAATGTGATGTTTTATGGAGACTCATTGAGGAATTTGTGAAGCTCAAGATAGCCAGCCTGAAAGTTGTGAAATCTAATGATGTGAAGGAAGTTTTTAGTGTATGGGGCGTTGAAGTAAATGAGGAATGAGTAAGAGCATGTTTTGGAAACAAAAAGGTTGTTTGGGAGTATCTGTTTATGCAATATTGATATGTTGGAAGGTATATTGAAAGGGTGTTTGGGACTGATGATTAGAACAAGAGTTTGATGCTTAATGACTTTGTGCTGTTGAAATCTACAGTTCTCACATTGCAAACCATAACAGTAGGTGTGTATCTAGTACCTTGGAGTTCATTGGGTGTGACTGTACTCATTGGATCATCATTCTCCTACCCAGTTTGGCCTTGGGAGGAAACTGTGGTAGGCTTTGATGCTAAGGTGAGAGGTCTAATTCCTTTGAATGTACCATAATGCAGAGCACCCCACTGTGAAGGGTATATGGTTTGGGCGGCCAATGTATGATGAGTGGAATAGCGAGGAGTGAAAGATGAACCTGCTTGGTCCATTCAATACATTGGCAAAGGAGGTTTGGTTGGTCATCATGGTGGGTGAGTGTTTCTAAACAACTGAAACCTTCCTATGAGAGGGAAATGTAGGTTGTTTGGAAGAGCCCCTCCATGGATGGGTTATGGGTTCCTAGTGAAGCCACACACCATTTCTGTCTAGCCATTGTGGGTGCTGGTTGAATGGTTATGATGGGAAGGTGATGTGGAAATGTAGCTAGATGGTGGTGCTTCTTATGGGTGAATTTGAGTCTGAGCTGGCAGGGTTTATGCTATAATGCAGCTTGGATTTTCTGAGTATGACTCTGTATTATCAGAGATTGGATAGAAGAATGCTTTTGTGGTCTAGATATCTGATAGGATAGATTGTATTGTCTGTTCTTTGTATTCCACTGGATGAGATGTGTTTCATTCTAGGATTGTGAGAATTGTATTGTAATATGTCATTGTTGATATTAATATAAATATTCACCCTTTGCACAAAAAAAAAAATAAAAAATAAAATAAGCCGATTAGTTAAGTTGTCAAATAAGTCGATTTCATAAGTCCAAAAATACGCCAAACTCTTGTTGGGCCGAGTAGTCCATTAAAAGCCCAAAATATATGTCCAATAATAAGTCCATTTGTAATTCCGATAATAAGTCCATTTGTAAGCCCAATAATAAATCTGTTAATAAGCCGAAATGTTAAGCCATAAAATAAGCCAAACTGATAAGCACTTAAATAAGCCGAGTATTTAAGTTCAAAAATAAGCCAAACTATTAAGCTAGAAAATAAACAAAACACTAAGTTTCAAAATAAGCCAATTTAGTAAGCATGGTAAATAAGACAAACTCTTAGGTTTATTAAATAAGCAAAAGCCTTTAAACCCTTATGGGTCGAATATCCCATTATAAGCCCATTAAGCACAGAATAAGCTAATAAGGTATAAATAAGCCGAACAAAATAAACTAACAGGCTATAAATAACCCTTATGGGTTGAAACACGAAGAGAAGTACATCATCATCGATCCATCATCTGAAGCTTAGCTTCTTTTATATCCGAAAAAGAAAGATAAAGTTTATAACTACTATGTTATAATCTCTCTTTGATTCGAAAATAACAAAATCAAAAACAAAAAACCAAATTAAACCTACCCGAGACCGTATATCAAGATCTTGAAGTCACGATAGAGATCTAACGAGTTAAAACAAAACCCATCATTAATGTATAAGAAGCTTAGCTCCTCGCATCTTTTATTTTTTTTTCTTTGAAGAACCAAACAAGAACATGAATTAGAGGGTTGTAATTCGTGTGTTTGAAGAACAAGAATTAGAGGGTTGTTATTTTCATGGATTTGTGTTCATGATTTGGATTAAAGAAGAAAGAAAGAAAGAAAGGGAGAAAAGTGGCTGAGTTTGGTTTTGGTGAAATGAACTGTGGTGAGCTAAAGGTGCAATTCATATGGGCAAAATCTATTTCTAGTTTCAACTATGTACAAGAGTTTAATATTTGACTTTGACCCACAAGTTTGCAAGTTATGTACAAAGCCATTTATCAGAAGGTAGTTACAAATAAACCGATGCTATCGGGTCAGATATAAGCAAATTTTAACAGTTTATAAGGAAAAAAACCGGTGCAACGCACGGTTCTAAATGCCTCATGCATAAGAAATTTTCACTATCAATTTAACAGAATTTCTAAAACTAATCCATTTTTCATTTTGGTGTTCATATTCAAGTTAAAAAAAGTAGTTTTACAAATTTAGTCTTGAGCGACTGCTATATCGTGCGACTCTATAAAAAACTTGACATGTGTCCAAAATTAGGTGGCGTGTTTTAAATAAAATGAAAAATGTTAATTGAGAGTCCTACATTTTAATTGTGAGTTACCTATCAATCTCGTAGTTGTGAGTTCAAGTCTCGTTAAAGACATGTGAGATACGTGGTGTAGATAATAAAGAATTGCCCTTTTAAAAATAAATAAATAAATAAAAATAAAAAAATTCATGTTTGTATAACAAAAAAATAATATGGTCGCATAAAATGTTTTTTCGGTCTAGCAAAAAACATCCCACTTATTTTTAGCCACGTGTCAAATTTTTTATGGAGTCATACGGTCTAGCAATCGAACAAGCCTAAATCTGAAAAACTTTTTTTTACTAGAAAGTGAAGCACAAAATAAAAATTAGCCATTTTTTAAAATTTCTCTTAATTTAATGATTGATGCATTAGTAAAGGTATGTGGATCCATCAATTACCACTTTTAATGAACTTCCAAAATGTTTAATAACTAGTAATAGCAATAACTTCTAGAATAGGGGCAAGAAATCAAGCTGAGTTATGCCAATATGACCGATATATATATATATATATATATATATATATATATATATATATATATATATATATATATATATATATATTTATGTTTAATTGGTTATGCATAAATCTGCGCGGGCTGGATTTAACGACATCTTCCCTGGGCCGTTAGTCGTCTTCTGCTCAGCCTAAGTAGACCTGTCAACAAAGAGAACCCGTTAGGAGTGGACCCGAGGCCGTAGCCCCGGGATCCACCTCCGACGATCAAGTTAGTATCGATGCGATATAGCATACAAGAATTAGGTTTAGAGTAACCTGTTATGTTCCAAGAAGAAGAGAACCCCAGCCCTATATTTATAGGGCATGGATTAGGGTTTAGGCGTTGAGTGGGCCGCTGTCTGCCGGGCCTGGCCCATTCCAGACTATACGTCCACAAGCCCCCCAAGTTTAGTGTGACATAGTGCATGATTATGTTATGCTAGACTTAGGTTCTGTTTATGGCAGCGTAGGCCCAATCGACCATGACGGCATGGCCCATGTGTGCGCAACTCAGGTGTGTACATGGGACGGACTATATTGCGCAGCCCAAATGCGACAGTGTGCACTGGTTGTCCCAGAGGCGCAATCCTGTTTAGCCCATTAGACTGTATCCGAATCCGAGACCTTGTAGGCGCGTCCGTGGTGACCATGCTCCATCCTGAGTAACACTCGTTCTTACATGACGGGGAGGGATGCGCATATGCTAGGTTTCCTGCCACAGTGTGACAGTAAAGACCCCGCAAGAAGAACGCGTAGTTCTATAGTTGGGGTAACACTGACATTGCGATTGTGAGAATCTCACACTGGTAAAGGTGGATCTCGTATGCTACATCCTGGGTAAGGGCGTACCTTTTGTACCAGTAGCGATGCAGCATGATGCGACAGAAGACATGCTTCTGTGGCAAAGGTGCGCACTGTGCGCGACAAGGAGGTGTGCGCTGTGCGCGACAAGGATGCCCGCTGTGCGCGACAGAGATGCGCGCTGTGCGCGACAGAGGTGCGCGCTGTGCGCGAACATTACATCCGTCTTTACAACCGACAGAGGACGTCTCCCCTGCGGCAAGATGGTGCGAATATTTAAATTCGTCTTTGTACCGGGCTTGCAATACCTCTTACGTACGATCTGCTTCCAAATATACCTGAATGGCGCGTACGGAAACAGTGGTATTATATACCCTGGTAGCCCCCCAAGTTTGATGGTGCTACTCGTGTAGGAGCATTAAACTCAGTTATTCAAATCCTGAAAAACACTTAATGCAAATATTAAAAGTATATGCCGCGAATCGCAACATATAAAACCTAATGAAGTAAAAGATTAGCGTGAAGCAATATATAGCACATAGCATGTGAAATTAACATATAAAAGAAGTAGCAGTGCGAATTACACCTGTCGTGAGGTTTTACAAACTGTGACCGCGACTAATAGTTTCAATCGCACGTACAGACGCAGGTGAATGTATCGTGACCGTGTAGACTCTAACGTTTGTGGATGATCGCAGATGACCACGGCTTTTGTCCAGTGCGCTCATGGCGATTGACTAGCATCGTGGTGCCTGTACGTGATAGTGCGCTCATGGCGCCAATCTGCGAAGATGTCCGAACGCACGGACTGACGCGGGTTGATTTATCGTGACTGCGTTGTTCGCGGCTAAAAGATAAAGTAGGTCCGATCGTGCGGACTTAGTGCGGCTATAGGTAAAATCGTGTTTACCAATTTTAAAGATTGAATACCAAAGTGATATACGTTCAATCATAGATAATAAAAGAGATATACCAAGTTAAAAGATCCTAGTCTTTGTTATATATATTTATATATATACTGTGTACGAGGAAAACAAAACCAAAGCAATATGGTTTTTAAGTCAGCCGTATATTTTTGACCAAAAGGAAAAGTATATCTTTAGGTTTTAAGTCAGACGCATATGGATACACAGCCGTATACCTGTGTGTCGTGTACAAAAAATAAAGAATGAATAACGCATCGGCCGAGTTTTAAAGTTACCGGCTTTTGAACTCGATGGTTGCTTTCCGGTGATGTGAGAACACGAAACTTGTCGTAGTCATGTCCCACGGATGGCGCCACTTGTTGATGCATAATCTGGCGCGGGCTGGATCCAACGACTCTCCCTGGGCCGTTAGTCGTCTTCTCGAGCCCTAAGTAGACCTGTCAACAAAGAGAACCCGTTAGGAGTGGACCCGAGGCCGTAGCCCCGGGATTCACCTCCGACGGTCAAGTTAGTATCGATGCGATATAGCATACAAGAATTAGGTTTAGAGTAACCTGTTATGTTCCAAGAAGAAGAGAACCCCAACCCTATATTTATAGGGCATGAATTAGGGTTTAGGCGTAGAGTGGGCCGCTGTCTGCCGGGCCTGACCCATTCCAGACTATACGTCCACACACACACACACACACACACACACACACACACACACACACACACACACACACACACACACACACACACACACACACACACACACACACACACACACACACACACACACACACACACACACACACACACACACACACACACACACACACACACACACACACACACACACACACACACACACACACACACACACACAC
>LBNU01005686.1:30997-59282 GCA_014162995.1 Artemisia annua | reverse complement strand
TATATATATATATATATATATATATATATATATATATATATATATATATATATATATATATATATATATATATATATATATATATATATATATATAAACTGACTTCGTGTATCCCTCACAAACACATGCACAACCAAATGTTACTGTACGTTTGCACTTAATGGTTTTGAAAAGGTGAAACACCTCATCTTCAGTTTATGTATCAAACGAGGTGGTTAACCCGCGCGTTGCTGCAGGTCGTTTGGCTAAAAAGTCATTGAATTTCAAATACGTAATAAACTTATTGCCAAAAGCCTTTGTACAACCTCTCTCGCCAATATACATGACCATAAAAGAAAGAGCTACTAACCAATGTAAAAGCCTAATTTGACCTGTATACAATCTATAGATTAAATACAATATCTATTCATGAACATTTTGCAGCAAGTCAGACTTGGCTGAAGATTATAATGCAAATACAATGGCCAGCAGGAATAGAAAACAATACATCATACAATCCATTTTACATCACAATCTGTCATTCCACCAGAACATATAGTCATCTCCGAAACACCCCTTTAGCAGCAGCACATAAATATTTTATTGTCAAATACCAACCAAAGACAACAAATGCCCCTATTAAAACTATACATAATCTTTAACAGTAAACTAAATTAAAGATTCAAACACATCGACTAATCAAACATCATTCCCATGGTATTATAGTGACAGACCAAACGAAGCATCTTATCCAAAAAAAAAAGTTCATTGTTCTTCACTTTCATTGTGGCAAAATATTCTTTTCCATTTGTTAGTCAATGATCTGGAAACCTGATGCACAGGAAAAAAACAGATAAGTTCATTGTTCAGTTATGCCTTATTGCAAACTTAACAGCACAATAAACAAAAATAATGCATATGACAATTCCGTTGAGCTTGTCACTAAAGAATGGTGGCTTTAGTTTTTGAATAACCATTTGTGCGTCATTACAATAACACATTTCATTGACATTTTTATATCCAAAAACACTACCAAGCCAAATGCTTGAGCATTACTATTACAGGTTCACAACTATAAGGCGAAATGAAGTGAGTTTTCATTTAAAAGTCAACCATAATAACACTTTTTTTTTTACAATGAAAACTCTTAAAAAACGATATACCGTGGCTTTCGGCCTGTGGAACCCTGTTCCTTTTAAGCCACATGTTTAGTATTTGGATGCAGAAGTTGGAGGTGAATGCTTACGTGTTTAAAGGCTTGAACAACAAAGCGAGTGAAGGTGGGAATACCTGCTGTTATAGTGCTTCTATCATTTCCAGTGGCTACATCAGTAGACTGCTCAGCTGCGACTGGAATACTTGTAGCAAGACCTCAGTTACCTAAGAAACGACTGGCCTGAATGTACCTGCAATGATCCGAAACTCAGTCAAGTCCAATGTGAAATCTCAATATCAATCTTTCTCAATTTCGATCTTTTAGAATTACCTACCTTCGTTACATATGTATCTTAATTCCCTAGTATAAACAACTTCAACTATGTTTTATTGCATAAACGTAATATAAAGGAGGTCTTGAAAGTATTTTTTTTAAACCAAGGTTATTGCATAAACGTAGAAAAAAAAAGGAAAAAGCAAAAAACGCACAGCCAGCACATTACCATGGGTAGCTACTTCGGTGGCCACGTAAACTTATTTTCTAGATCAAACCAATACAGTGCCTACAAAATGACACTCATTATTTCACCGGGTATAAACCCTTTACCCAAAAAAAAAAATACAAAATGACACGCACTTTGAATTTCGTGAAATCATGTACAATATGAGTATTTGGTGAAACCTATATTCCAATTTACGCACATGTATGATAAAGATCAGCATGATTAAATGCTTACATGTAATAAGTAAAAATTAAGGACAAAACAGGGCTGAAAAAAATTAGTAACGGCAATTAAGAAAAAGTAGCAGCATGATAATAACTGTTTGTTTAACTGTAATAAAAGATGATTGTTGTAGTCTATTCAAGCCTAAAAGGACGCGTTGATTTTTATATCACAATATAATACAAAGGAACAGTAACAACACCTTGATACAACTCTTTTCAATTAACAAAACAAAAACTATTACCACTATTAAACTCATTATAAAGGAATCGTCACAACTTACTTGATGATTGGTGTGCCGTGAATACGAAAACCGAAGCAGTGACACCGATTGCATCTCAAAACCTCGTATTCTTTAACCTTCAAAGAACAATGTAACGCTGCAAAAGTAACATCACATTCAGAAAATTTAAAGTATATAGGTAACTTTAAGCTACAAAAAGCAATTAAAAAACGACTGGTCAAGGCGGAAATTTTTGACAAAAGTTTGTGATTGCATCATTAAACGAATTAGAGCGAGAAACTTCAATAGTTTTTTTTCGGTGCTTATACTACAACCTAAGGTTTCACACACTTTTAAATAGCCATCTAAAGTTTTCAAATATACAGTCAACTCGTCTTTGAAGAATGACATATCATATCGAAGTCTGAAAGTCAAGAAACATTTGTCAGCTGTAATGATACTCTGCCCGAATACAACAGCAAGGCAACCACAAAAACCACCAATAGACACAAAAAGCATTTACATTTTCAGTTTTCGTCATATTTCGTTAAGTGATTAGACATACTTCATTCAGACAAAAGCGCTTATAGGCAACAATATGAAAAGAATTTTCAAAAAACATCAATCGACAATACTTAAAAAATCAGAACATATTTTCATTCCGAAGTAGTGATAAAGTCCATGAAATCGAACAGGCAATGTTTATCCATTTCAAGACTAATAGACCTGGAAGCTAGCACCTATGCAGTATTCAAGAAAGAAAAGGGAGTCAAACCTAGACCATGAGATGTAGTTTGCAACTACAAATAAAATATCTGAGTGGCAAGTAGTATAGATAGTCAAACGAACTTAACTGGCTCGAATTATACGGTTAAAAAAGGGTGTTTCATATGCCAAGTCTTCAAGAACTTAGTCTACTCCATCGTCCCTTTACTGCCCATTCCATTGTTCCTTTTCTCGTATACTCTTTAGCCAACTCCATTGTCCCTTTACTGCCCTCTTTTACATTTTTAGTGTTAAGACACGGGCCACTTTCACCCATCATATTTCAGCATCACAAAAGCAATCCAATCCTCATTGCCTGGAAAAAAAATGCCACACTCAATACCCTTATATTGAAAAAGTAGCTACAAATTTTTGTCTGCAGTACTTTTTGCTATAAATTTTACTGTTTGCCACTTTTAGCTCAACATCTTTAGCCTTGGCTTGTAACAACCAACACCATGTAACACACAATATCATATCAGATTGAGTAAAGGGGTGTTTGGAAATGCATTTTTTAGAGTGATTCTGGGATACTCTAATCTCCATTGTTCCTCCTCCTCAGTGACGGAGCCAGGATTGTTTAGTCGGGTAGGCCAAAACAAAAAACATCAAAAAAAATACAAATTACACCTTAAAGTTGACATAGCCAGGTTTGTAAATTAACACAAATAACCCTCCACCATAATGTATTTGACTATTTTAGTAGGCTTTGTATCTTATTTTGGGTGGGCCTATTGAAGTTTTAGATACAAATTACACTTTAAAATATCTATACTACTAATACTTGTTAACAAGTTGGGGTTGGCCTTGGCCCATCCTACTAATAGTGTAGCTCCGTCCCTGCTCCTCCTCCTTCTACATAAACATATCAACAAAAACAAACAAAATTTAGATTAAACTAAAAGTGACATCACAACAGGTGAGAAGATTAAACCAAAAGGCCATAAGCCTGGTAAATAAGCTAAGGCAAACACCCCCAATAATTAAACACTAAATCCGAATCCCAAACACCCCTAATTTCATAAGAACCCTAAAATTTAAACAAAGCTCTAATTCTTATGAACCATTTCAGAAACAACCCTAAATTAACACGAAACCCTTATTCTTATGAGCCACATATCACAAATACAACAAAAAACCCAAATTTAAAAAAAAAAAAAAAAAAAAAAAAAACTAATTTTACCTTGCTTATGTTTCTGCGATTTGTTGATCCGTGCATCTAATTAATTTTCTTTCTTGATTAATTTTGTTTGTGGATATGAGAATCTTGTGTAGGATCGTTATTTATTATTATTTTTTTTTTGGAATGAACCGATAAATTTTTGTGTGTGTGTGTTTTGTGTTTCTCTGTGTTTTATTGATTGACCTACTTTCTTGAAGAAGATTCAAGAAATTTGGGGAATGTGACTTTTATGAAGGAGGAGATAGAGTATATACACTGATTATTTTAATGTTTTTACTGTACACTTACTCACAAAAACACTATAGCAGAAGTCACAGTACAACCACGGGAAATGTATTGTTTTATAATTTCTTAACTTGGTTTAAACAATCTACTACCAATATGTACATCATGTTGGTTTATTTTAATAACACAATTGACTCTAAAAAGAACGCTATAAGTAAATGCTTAGATTTATATTAATAAAAGCATCTTGTTGTAACTCTGCAAAGAACGTCATAATTAACTTTTGGATATTGGTTTGCATAACATGAAAAACTGGGAAAAATACTTAAATAGCTATTATGTCCTCCTTTTTTTAACGGTAACTTTGATTGTAAAAATATCAAATAAAAAAAAAAATAAATAAATAAAAACCCCACAGCTCGAGCAAATAACTACAGGCACTTTTTTTTTTTTTTTTTTTTTTTTTTTTTTTTTTTTTGAACAGAACTTTTTGAAGTTACAACATCGGATTACAAGCATAAGTTACAAGGGAATGTGCACCTTTGAAACATAATTAACGAATTTGGTTCCTAACCCATGATATTGCAAATCAATGCAAGAAGCACCTTACACTTCTTTAGCGTAAACCTCTGCTGTTAAGTCATCCGAAATTTGGTCCTTCGGAAATACGGCGTGTTCAAATCTTTCACAAAAATATAGACTTGGCGATGTTTCAGACCATCTAGTTACACATGAAGCAATTGCCTAACTTGACATATTTATATTATAGGATTCATGAAGCGATTCAGATAGCCTTAAGAAAATTAAATCTTTATTCCACAAATTGAAACTTAAATGCTTGAATTAGTAATTGCACCTGTATATATTTCGATAAAGATACTTGTTAATATCAAAAGACTTCTATTAAATTGGAAGTTCCTAAAGTGCAAAGTGTATTTTATTTATTTATTTATTTTTGTATGGTAACCTGAGCATGCACGTAAGTAATATATATGTGGAAGGGGAGAGGGTACATGGAGTTCCATATGTGTCTATAAAAAGGGGCATGAAAGGGTTAAGCTTATGCACAAAGAGGAAACAACCACGTAATTCATGTATAGCTATAGACCGAGAAAGATCTACAAGAATTGGAATTTCACTGTATAAGTAATTGTGGGATAGAACTTGCACAATGAGACCGAGTGGTAATACGAGTTTAAAGTTGAGGAAAGGTGCATGGACTGCTGAAGAAGATATGCTTCTCAAAAAGTGTATTGAGAGGTACGGGGAAGGAAAATGGCACCTTGTTCCTCTTAAAGCGGGTAAAACAATCTTTCCATTCTTTTTGGCATATATTATCACTAGTTATCTTGTTTCTTTCTTGGTGCCAAGAATAAGAAAAAAGAAAGAAATACGAGTTTTAATCCTTTAAATTTATTATTAATATCGTTTATGTGTTGATTATGGCCAGGATTAAATCGATGTAGAAAGAGTTGTAGGTTGCGATGGTTGAATTATCTTAGACCAAATATCAAGAGAGGAGATTTTGGCGAAGATGAACTTGATCTCATGCTAAGGCTTCACAAGCTCTTAGGCAACAGGTGAGTAAAATCTATAATATAAACTGCCCACGACCGATATTACTATATATACATAATTTTTACACGAAGGCCCATGAATGTCATATTGGTAACAAGAAAACAACGACATTAACGGCTTCCTAAAGAGAGAAATAAGTTAATCCTTAACTGATTTTGGTCTGTTAATTTTAGATGGTCTCTGATAGCGGGGAGAATACCAGGAAGAACTGCTAATGACGTGAAGAACTATTGGAACACACATATTCGCTCACGTTCTAACAAACAAAAGCTCGGAACTAAAGACAGTGAGCTGTTGCAACAACATGCCAAGGTCTCAGTTATCAAGCCTCAACCACGGACCTTCTCTAGAACCCAAAATTGTAACCAACCCAATGAAAACCGTACCTTAGTAAGGTCCACAGATCATGGTGTCAACAATGCCCTTAATATCTCCCAAGGGTTAATCTCCTCATCCATAGTATCGGGTGACAAGATTGACGAGTATTTGGATGATTTATTTAACGATGAGGAGAATGAATTTGACGGAGAAATAGATTGGACATTAGATGGTTCTCCCATGATCAATGGGGAGGATTTACGTTTGTGGAAAGAAGATGGCGAAAACAGTTTGTTTCACTTACCCGACGAAGTCATGTGGGACTTTTTAGATTCGGAACAACTATGATTCTGAGAATCCTGTATCCCTTGATATTATCATGTCTAATTCAAAGCATTTTAATGAAATTCTTTCAAGTTGAGAACGTACATATACACATGTGAGACATAATGGTAAAACAATCAGTTAACCGCAATTAAAAATAGAGAAAGTGATGACGTATAGTCCATATTCGGGTCACGAACCCGATTAATAAACATTACTAACGTCCAAGCCCACCACGAGTGGGCTACCATAACAATAATTGGACTACCAATTAGACGGTTTGGGCTCACAGGGCCCAAGCCCGAAGTTATTTATGGATTGGATATGTGATATCTCTTATTAAAGAGATATATACCAAATATCCGATATCGGCGAACACGCCGAAGAGTGAGGAGCACGAAACCTTATCGGTTACGTGTGAATATATAGGGCATCATAGCTCTCGTCTAAGGTATGACTTACAACCCTAAAACTCTTCACAACCCTAAATCGATTACTTACTCTCACGCCGGAGGATAATCGGGGGAAACAATCCCTCGATAAGCCTAACGGTGTCTGTTGCTTTCTTAGTGCGTAGGTCTCAAGAGCATTAAGATCTAATTGGTACGAGAACAGGAACCCAAACAANTGAGGAGCACGAAACCTTATCGGTTACGTGTGAATATATAGGGCATCATAGCTCTCGTCTAAGGTATGACTTACAACCCTAAAACTCTTCACAACCCTAAATCGATTACTTACTCTCACGCCGGAGGATAATCGGGGGAAACAATCCCTCGATAAGCCTAACGGTGTCTGTTGCTTTCTTAGTGCGTAGGTCTCAAGAGCATTAAGATCTAATTGGTACGAGAACAGGAACCCAAACAAGGAACGCCCAACTTTTATATCAACAAGTGGCGCCATCCGTGGGACCCTACACTAAGAACTAGGATGACGAAGCATAAAAACTTAAATCGGCGGACTCCGCTGTTGGATAAGACACGTGGTGATCCCCAGAGGAAGAACTATCAAGACCTAACCTCTAGGCAAACCACTGGAACAACCAGTGCGCCTGGTCACCAGGAACCGGGACTACCGCCAATTCTCCCAACAGTAGAGTTACCCGCAGAGACGACTCAGACCACCACGGTGGTCCCAAGTACTGATGAACTCCAGCGCACTCTCTTCAACACTCCCCATCAAACGGCACCCACTGTGGACAACACTGTGCCGCCAGGCGCGCCTAACCGAGATAGGGGGATTAATTTAGAAGAAAATATCATTGCGCTGGAAGAAGATACTCAGAAGTCTACGTTAAAAAATTTTGTATCCAAAAATTACGAAACGTTGACCAACCTCCTCCAAGAGGAGGCAAGAAGAAGGCTAAGCCAGAACTTACACGCTCGGTTTGACTTCGATGGAACATCCCCACCGCGCTACCTAGAGCGCGAGAATAACGAGAGGCATACCGGTGTTCACTCGAGGCTCGGTACAGCATCCAATTCGCAGTACTCGGAGGAGTATGAGGGTAATGAGCGACGCACTAACGTCCGCTCTAGGCTAGGTAGTCGCAGAGTCCGCGATAGATTGGACCACGGTGCTCACCAAGCGAGAACTCTTCTAGATCTGGAAGCAGAAGAGTTCACGACAGACCGNAATAACGAGAGGCATACCGGTGTTCACTCGAGGCTCGGTACAGCATCCAATTCGCAGTACTCGGAGGAGTATGAGGGTAATGAGCGACGCACTAACGTCCGCTCTAGGCTAGGTAGTCGCAGAGTCCGCGATAGATTGGACCACGGTGCTCACCAAGCGAGAACTCTTCTAGATCTGGAAGCAGAAGAGTTCACGACAGACCGGGAGACGAGTTTCCCCAAGTGAAAGCCCCTCTAGCTCAGACTCCGAAGAAAAACGGTGCAAGCGCCGCAAAAGAAACGATTCTTCCTCGAGCAGCTCCTCGGACAACGAGGATAAAGAAACGGGACATTGGAAGTCCAGAGGAAGACATCGCGAGGAAGAGGACGAGGACATATCCCTTCCTTGGCGTCACCAAAAGGTCGATGCATTCTCAAAGCGCTTCAGCGACTATTCGGACGACAAGAAAAGGCGCATGCCTTCCAATGTTAAAACATATGATGGACGGGTGACCCTGATAATCACCTAAAAATTTTCGAATCCGCTGCTGGTATCGAAAATTGGCCACAACCTGTGTGGTGCCATATGTTTAATTCCACATTAGTGGGGAATGCACGAACTTGGTTTAGCAAACTTCCACGAAGAAGAATAAAGGGGTATGAAGAGTTGCGGAAAGCATTCCGCTTGAACTTCACTCAAAGAAAGAAGTGCGCTAAATACCCGGTAGAATTGGCCAGAATTAAACAGCGCCAAGGGGAATCAACGAGCACTTTCATGGAGCGCTTCAAAGATGAATGCATACACATCAAGGCGTGTCCTGAAATACTAAAAATTTCAGGATTAATGAATGGGATAAATAACCAAGAGCTTATCAAAAAAATTAAATGATAAAGTTCCCCAAACCTTTGATGAATTAATGAAGCGCACAAGGTCTTTCATCCAAGGAGAAGCTGCGTCGCAAATAGCAAGAAGGGATACTCGAATTACAGACCGCAAGAACAGTCAAGGAGACAATCCAATGACCATAGCGGTAATCGTAATAAAAGCTATCGCAATGACGGAGGCGCACGAGGGAACGACAAGTATACCCCGTTGACAAAAACTCCGCGAGAGATATTCGCAACAGAAGGAGCAAACTTCCCTAAACCCCCACCAATGCGCACACCAGAAGGGAAGCGCACAGGGACAGGGTACTGCGACTATCATGGACAGAATGGCCACACAACGAATGAGTGCGTCCAGCTACGCCAACTAATTGACAAATTAGTAAAAGAGGGCAGGATGGATCACTTAGTCAAAAACATTAAAGAAGGGAAAGATAAACAGCGAACAACGGATAAAAAAGAACCACCTAAAAACAAGGCAGACACAATTTACATGATACAATCATGGCAACGCAAAGTCAAGCAAAAGGTCAGCCAGAGGTTCTCTTATAGCGATGAAAATTCTTTCCCCAAGTTGACTGCGGACAACGCAGTGGCGGAGCCACTCACCATTGAAATAAATGGGGGGGGGATGTCACAATATCCACCGCATGTACGTTGATGGAGGAGCATCCGCAGAAATAATGTACGAACATTGTTTCAAGAGACTACGACCTGAGATACAAAGCCAGTTGGTCCCCGCCGCATCATCTTTAACAGGCTTTACAGGAGAAAAGATATGGCCAATAGGACAACTACGGCTGCTAGTCATGGTCGGCAACAAGGAGCACTCCACAAAAGCGTGGATGAACTTTATGGTGATCAGATCCCCCTTGCCATACAATGGCATTATCGGAAGATCGGGAATATCAGCCCTGCGCGCAGTGCCATCCACAGCACATGGAATGCTAAAATTCCCAGTAGAAGGCGGCATTGTCACCCTATACAACAACGCTGTGCCTCCCGAAGAATTTAATACGGTTACATGTGAGGCAACACACACTCCAGAGCATGGCGCACCCAAGATACCGAACTTAAAAGTGGCAATCCACCCTGATTACCCTGAACAACAGATATCGCTCGGGGGCTCACTATCAGATAAAGGAAGAGCAGCCGTGTGCGCACTCCTGCAGAAGAATCTGGATGTCTTCGCATGGGAGCCAAAACATATGACTGGCGTACCTCGGTCGATCTCAGAACACAAGCTACAAATCCGACAAGGATATCCACCAATAAGGCAGAAGAAGCGCGGCCAAGCTCCAGAGCGCGCGAAAGCCATCTTGGAGGAAGTACACAAGCTTGTGGATGCAGGCATCATGCAAGAAGTCTACTACCATGACTGGTTGTCTAATCCATTCATGGTTAAAAAGAGCGATGGCAGTTGGCGAATGTGCGTGGACTTCACAGACCTCAACAAAGCATGCCCGTAGGACTGCTACCCACTGCCAGAGATAGATTGGAAAGTAGAATCCTTATGTGGATACCCCTTTAAATGCTTCTTGGACGCATACAAAGGGTACCACCAAATCCAAATGGCTAAGGAAGATGAGGAAAAGACAGCCTTCCATAGGAGCCAAGGTGTCTATTGTTACACAAAGATGCCCTTTGGACTGAAGAATGCGGGCGCCACCTACCAGCGCTTGGTCGATAATGCGTTTGAAAAGCAAGTGGGTCGCAACTTGGAAGTCTATGTCGATGACTTAGTCATAAAAAGCCATACTGAGGATGAAGTAGTGCGCGATATTGAAGAAACGTTGAATACACTACGGAAAATCAATATGAAGCTAAATCCTAAGAAGTGCACTTTTGGCGCTACAGAAGGCCTGTTCTTAGGATACTTGATAGAACCGGATGGCATTAAACCATGCCAGAAAAGACAGAAGTGGTCATACAACTTCCCTCACCACGCACGTTGAAGGAAGTTCAATCCTTGAATGGGAAGCTAGCCGGTCTAAACAGATTCCTATCCAAGTCAGCGGACAAGTCACTACCACTATTTAAAACACTCAAGAAGTGTACAAAAAAGGGAGACTTTCGCTGGACTACCGAGGCGGAGGAAGCGTTTCAGCAGCTCAAACAAACGATAGCAGCGCTTCCCAAGTTAGTCGCACCCCGACCAGGGGAGGAGTTGATAATGTACTTGTCCGCAACTCATGGGGCAGTAAGCGCAGTACTACTGACGGATAGGAATTCAGTACAAACACCTGTGTACTTCGTAAGCAAAGCGCTTAAGAAAACGGAGATCAACTATAGCCCGATGGAAAAGCTAGTACTGGCGCTAGTATTTGCAGCCAAAAGACTGCGCAGATACTTTCAAGCGCACCCCATAGCGGTGATCACAGATCAACCCATCAAGCAAGTAATCTCCAAACCCGACGCGTCTGGGCGATTGCAGAAGTGGAGCATATTACTAGGAGAGCACAACATCTCCTATAGACCACGCACTGCAATCAAAGGCCAAATACTTGCAGACTTCATCATTGAAAAGCCGGGCACTGATGACATACCTCAACAAGCAAAGGTTGACTTGCAAGAACCATGGATCCTTTTCACGGATGGATCTTCATGTGTAGATGGTTCAGGCGCGGGCCTCATCCTTACCAACCCAGAAGGAATGGAATTCACATATGCCATGTGCTTTGAATTCACTGCCACGAACAACGAGGCAGAGTATGAAGCCCTAATCGCTGGACTACGCATCCCAGCACGAATGGGTGTACGCAACCTAGAAGCAAACGTAGACTCCCGATTGGTGGCCAACCAGGTGTCAGGAGAATACGAGGCTAAAGAAGAGAACATGATCCAATACCTCGAAAAAACAAAATCCTTAATCCAAGGATTCGACAGATTTACAATTAAACAAGTCCCTAGAGGGGAGAACAAGAAAGCAGACGCGCTGAGCAAGATTGCGTCTACAAGTTTTGCTCATCTGTCAAAACAGGTATTGGTAGAAATTATAAAAGACAAATCCATCTCTGAGATGGAAATATCCACGGTGATAGAAGAAGAAGGCCCTACATGGATGACCCCTATCGTGGACTTTATTAGCAAGGGCATACTACCCCAAGAACAGAAGGAAGCTCGACGAATACGGCGCACAGCGCAACGATTCGAGCTTAGAGATGGCGTCTTATACAGGCGCTCATTCTTGCAACCATGGCTTAGATGCGTTGGACCTCTTCAAGCGGATTACGTACTCCGAGAGATCCACGCTGGATCATGCAGTATGCATTCAGGACCACGGTCCGTCGTGGCGCGAGCCCTAAGGTCAGGATACTACTGGCCCACTATGCACCGTGATGCGCGGGATTTGGTACGGAAGTGCAGTGACTGCCAAGTTCACAGACCCATCCCGCGCCGACCACAGCATGAGCTAACACCCATCACATCGCCATGGCCATTCTACAAGTGGGGTATCGACATCGCTGGACCTTTCCCTGTTGCCGCGGGAGGATTGAAATTCCTCATTGTGGCAATAGATTACTTCACCAAGTGGATTGAAGCGAAAGCAGTAGCAACGATTACAGGCAACCAAGTTAAGCGATTCGTTTGGGATAACATAGTATGTCGCTTTGGATTACCTGGAGAAATCATCTCAGACAACGGAAAACAATTCCGTGATAATCCGTTTAAAGATTGGTGCGAACAACTGAATATCACGCAACACTTTGCGTCAGTAACTCACCCACAAACTAATGGTCTAGTTGAACGCGCGAACCGTAGTCTGGGCGAAGGAATCAAAGCGCGTCTAGACAGACACAAAGGAAGATGGGTAGAAGAACTGTCACACGTTCTCTGGGCGCACCGAACAACAATCAAAGTTAGCAACGGAGATACTCCTTTCTCTCTCGTCTATGGGACATAAGCTGTGATACCAGCTGAGATTGGAATGCCAACTATTCGTACTGCGGAAGTTAACACTGCAACCAATGATGATGAGCGGCGCATAGACTTAGATCTATTGGAAGAGAGACGTGAACGCGCAGCGATACGGGAAGAGAAAGCCAAATCAAGAATGAAAGGATACTATGATGCCAAAGTACGCAGCACTTCATTCCGACCAGGCGATTTCGTATACCGCGAAAACGAATCAAGCCGGGCAGAAGACACTGGAAAGCTAGGACCAAAGTGGGAAGGACCTTACGAGGTCGTTGAAGCACTTGGAAAAGGAGCGTACAAGCTACGCGATAAGGATGGCCATGAGCTACAACGCACGTGGAACGTTCGCAATCTCAAGAGATGCTACCTTTAGGAAAGGCTACGGCCCAACATAGACACTCGCACACTTTGAAAGTGCCCCAATAAAGATCCATGTATTTTTCTTCTTTTTTTTTACCTTATCTAGATAAGTAATGTTTCTCTTTTACAAAAACTTGCAAGTATTAATTCAAATTCGCGGTTTCTAGCTAACTCCGCGAAACAATTTCTTTACATTGTTATTTAAATACTATTTATGTTTCAATGTGTTGGTTACATTACCTTTAGCCTACATGGCGTGCATGCACTTACTAATACCCACGTTGGTAAAAGGATGAGTTAACCTACTAAACAACTCGTTGAGTAAGAGGGTTGCAAACCCATCAACTTCGGATTATGCATCCTTGTTAAACACCTTGCGCTCAAGACGTTGGCACAAGTTCCTTGCGCACCCCACGATGGATGCGCAATATTGCATACTGTGCGCGTTTAACAACTTAGGAAGCCAAGACTCTTGATTCCTTGAAATAATATTCGCAATACGACAAGTACACTTACAAAAATTCATAGACAATTGTGATTTCCTCTTTTTACTAAGTTAGAAATTCCATTCACGAACATGGTATCTACCTTATGAACTTCATGCATAACTATGATTTCTCGAGCATGTATTGGATACTTAGAAGTCTTAACGGGAAGACATATAAGTTAAGTACAAACTGCGCTCAAAATTTCACGCAGAACAACAAGTTCGAACACAAATACACGAGATTATATCTATTTTAACTCATGGATTCTTATTCACATATATTAAGTTATGGACTTAATACGTATTTGTCTAAGCATGTTGTAATTGTGACTATTGAGAAGTCTTTCAAATAAAAGGACAAACGACCTAAGCACAAAAAGATATATTAAACCATGAGTTTACAAAAGTCACACAATCTGGATGATGATTCCTAAGCGCTATGAGCGCGTCTATGACCAGAGCTGCTAGCCGTGGATGTCAACTCCCCAACCCTACTCAGCCTCCTCAACAGGCTACTATCCTCCTAAGATACCGTTGGCACGCTAACGGGAATCCCATCGGACCGGGGAAGATGGGCCGCACCAACACCGTAGAGTATAGCTTTCCCCTTTACACATTTCTTCTGTGCAACCCTTGTTAAGTGAGCTTCTAAACACTCCTTCAACGGGACCTCTTTGTCAATGGCGAATGGGTTAAGGATGTCGCGCGGGCGTGCGAATACAGGCACCTGCAGCTGTGACTCATCAGGCCTCAGAAAATAGTCAGGTTGATCATCGGCATTATCCAAGAGATGCCTCCAAAGGACCAACCCTTCCATAATCACTTTGATTGGCTGGTCCTGATCACGCTCCAACCGCGCGATATGAGGAAGCTCCAACAGCTTGAATTTCTCCATGGCGTCCACGAGCTCATCATACGCACCAGCCTGGTATCCAGGCACCTCTGCGAGCGGCACCGTTAACAACCTGCTTCTATCCAGCTCCTCTACAGCCTGCGCCTTGCCACGAGCCACGACGCAATCCACAACTGTCCCAAAGGCCCTCACAACCTCTTGGGATTCCAGTGTGCATAGGGCAGCCAAACGTAGCCCATGGCTAATCAACCACCTATGAGTACAACAACGTACGTATCAGAAGATATAAAGGAATTTACATAAGGTAAAGAAGAAGGGTAAATACCTGCGCTCCGCAACAACAGACATAAGATGAGGATACAATTCCTCATCATATTCGATGCTCAATTTGCGCAGCTTGCCCTCCTGCGCCCTTAGAGCCGCTTCAACATGCTTACGGAACTCGTCAAGTTGGGCGAAGTGTTTGCTTCTGTTTTCTTGCAAGTACTTCAGCCCCCACATGGAGTTAATCCTGTGTTGACCTGTGGCAGCGCGCTCACGCTCCAACTCCACCATCATAGATAGCTTCTCATCAGCAACTTTCCTGGCATAGGCAGTTGTAGACTCTACATCTGCCCGCGCAGCAGTTAACTGCGCTCTCAGCTGTGCAATCTCCTCATCCTTCTGAGCCAGGCTGCTGCGTTCAACAACATATTGCGCCTTGAGCTGAGCAACTAACTCAGTCTGGCGACCAGCAGCCACAGCCAACGCCTCCATCAGGTGTGGCGCAGACATCCCTCCACTCGTCCCCGATGGCTCCTCCAAGGGACGATGAGTAGTCTGGGATGGTGCCAACTCCTCAACAGACACTGCATCACCCCCTACAGCATCATTTCTACAAAAAAGAGGAGTTAAGGTGTTAGACAGCGAAACAAAAAGGAAGGAAATAAAATGAACATTCAACACGAATGACACTTACTTAGGAGGTGAATTCTCCACAGCATTCTGCGCATCAAACGATACTGATGCCTCTTCCTCCGCAGACTCGTCCACAATGACAGTATGACGTCTGCGCTTAGAGGTCCCCTCACCAGCATCATCAGCAGCAGCCTTGCGCTTAGCGCCCTGGCGCTCCTCTTCCGAGTCAGTGTCAACCTTGAAGACGCTGACACTACCAGATGAATCCGCGCGCTCAGGCTGCGGGATCGCCATCTCCTGCGCAAGAACATTCTGTACGGGCGTAGCATTCACAACAGGGTGCGAAGCATCAGAAGCCTCCCCCTGCGCCAACTCCAGAAGACGCCCAGAAGTTGCCTCCAAGATGGGCAACTCACCTTCCCTCAAGGAGCGCACACCCACAGCCACTTGTGTGGGCTTTGCCAGCTTCACCACAGCAAACAGGTCAATCTCTGCGCAACGCATGAACAAACAGAAATAAGTTAGTTGATAAATTACAAGTTACAAGAGCGCTTACATTATGCGAGGACAAAGAAAGGATAAGCACCCACCCCGGCCGTTCCCATCAAGAAAGGTTGACACTTCTTCACCACTGAGGAAATAGTTATGACTAAGCCCCATGTGGACTAAAAACTCCTCAGGATACGGAACGATTGGGATGCGGTTTGCATTATGGTCTCCGCATCCTCCTTGTTGTACGTACTGGGATCTGGGCGCTCATCCTTTGGAAGCGACGCTTGAGTATAAAACTCCGAAAGCGATGTAAAAACCCTATCATCTATCCAGAAAAAATTCTCTCTCCAATCCCTGAGGGCATCTACTTTCTTGGTATAACACTGATAGCACCCCGCGCGCTTCGAGAAAGTTACCCACCCATTCGACCACGATGTGTGGTAGAATGCGCGGAAAAGGTTAATGGTCGGATTGATCGCATGTAAACGGCAGTTTACTTCAAAGTTTGTTATCTTTGCCGCACCTAAAGGGTGTAGCTGAGAGATATGCAAACGATAAAAGTTGAGCACGTCACTCAAGAATAGGGATATAGGCACGCGCTGGTTTGCAAATTCAAAAAAGCGCGTGTATACCCCTATTTTCCCCTCAGGGAAGTCTGCTATACATGCATTGGGCTCCGGTACAACCGAATGCACATCCAGAGGAATGAAATAATCAGAGGTAAACCGACGAAGTTCATCCTCATCCATCTCGGACCGGAACTCTTCTAATTGGCGCACCATTTTTACTAGCAAACGCACACAAAGTTACCTTTGCAGTTTCTGTTTTTCTTGGTTGATGATTCTTAAGAAGGGAGAAAATGGCGTTTTTTCACTGTGGTAGACACAGTAAAAATGAAACCCTTTATATAGGGTTTCCCTTAGCCTTTGATGGCTGACACGTGGATTCCACTATCTCCATCGTGTGGCTGGAATACAAACAGGTACATGCACTTTCACGTATTTCAAGAGATACGTGGAGCATTTTTGGACTAGATACATAGTATCCCGTTTTTGGCGGGAAAAATTTGATCCTTTCCCATCACGCTTGCCGCTGCTATTATTAGTCTAGTACCCGCAGGTTTTACCCTGCGCACACTAGACTGGGGGGACATGATGACGTATAATCCATACTCGGGTCACGAACCCGATTAATAAACATTACTAACGTCCAAGCCAACCACGAGTGGGCTACCATAACAATAATTGGACTACCAATTAGACGTTTTGGGCTCACAGGGCCCAAGCCCGAAGTTATTTACGGATTGGATATGTGATATCTCTTATTAAAGAGATATATACCAAATATCCGATATCGGCGAACACGCCGAAGAGTGAGGAGCACGAAACCTTATCGGTTACGTGTGTATATATAGGGCATCATAGCTCTCGTCTAAGGTATGACTTACAACCCTAAAACTCTTCACAACCCTAAATCGATTACTTACTCTCACGCCGGAGGATAATCGGGGGAAACAATCCCTCGATAAGCCTAACGGTGTCGTTGCTTTCTTAGTGCGCATGTCTCAAGAGCATTAAGATCTAATTGGTACGAGAACAGAAACCCAAATAAGGAACGCCCAACTTTTGTATCAACAGAAAGCATCTGTGAATATAACAAATTTAAAATTTAGTACAGCAATGTGCTCGCCCCTCCAAATATTATATGACAAAATAAGTTAAATATAGATCGAACAGTACGTCCAAAACTTCTAATAAACTAGCAAAGATCTACTGTTGTCTAATGGTGCCATCTGAAATTCTGAACTATTTCATCTTTTATGTTACGTGCCCACGTTGACGTAGTAGCTAGAAACTGATTAGATTTGTCTAACTAGCGATCATTGCTTTTAATCTATATTCAAAACTTATACTTTGAGGTGCCTTAGAAAACTATTGCTACGGAAAAAAAAAAAAGGAATGAAAGTTAACTTAGTTTTTCGAGACTACAAAACTGATGAAACTTCATATGGGTAATGTAATTTTGATAACCCTTTTGATATTGAGATATCTTATCAGGTTTAACTGTATACGGAGTATAACTTTAGTGAAGTGAATGCAGCTTCTAGGCATTGTCTGTCTGTCAGGTATATATGATAACCTACTAGAATTATAATATGGAAATAAATGGTTCGCTACTGTTAGACGCATGTTTTTGAAAGGAATGGCATATAATAAATTTGAATTGGTCTAAGACATAAATAAATTTGAATTAGCATTAGTGGTTAGTCATCTATAAAGATTGGGAATTAGAAATGAATTGAGACACTTCATGCATCTGTGTATTAAATACATGTACAGTATTAAATATTGTGCTACAACTGCTTGTATCTTGAGTGTGCAAATAATTTTTTAGAGTGTGCAAATCACTTGCCATAAAGATTGCCATTAGCATCGGTCTAAGACATAAATAAATTTGAATTAATGATCTATAGATATCATTGTTTACTAGACTAATCGATAATCATAAAAGCTAGTTAATGTTTATGTCAATGCTTGTCTGTTTTCTAATTAAAGGAGAGATGACTGGCACACTTTATCTTTTGATTGAGACACTTATATGTACAACCAATTAAAACAGTGTACATTCATAGTACAACAGTTTAATGCATATGGAGTAGTGTCTCAATAAAAAAATTGAGTGAGCAAATCATTTCCCTTTCTAAAAGGAGGGGTTATTAGGACATTCCCTAAAATACAAAAAAGACCCCTAGTAGGGGGTTTCGTCCTTTTGTTATCTTTTTTAGTAAACTGCAAAAAATGTCTGTAAACTTTGCCAAAATGCAAATAATGTCTTAATAAAAAAAATTTTGCAAATCATGTTTCTAACCCTTCGAGTTTCTGCAAATAATGTCCTTGGGGTGTTACTGTTTATGCAAAATTGGTTTTTTGGCTAAAATTGGACGTGTGAAATGACTATTTTACCATCACCTACTTGAGGGACATTTTTTGCAAGAACACTTTTTGAAATTTACTATTCGTTTTCTTTTACACTTCCCCCACCACTGCCCTCTACCACCACACAACCATCACAACCACCCTTCAACTTCATCTTCTCCGATGCCAAACCCAGAATCCAGTGACTAAACCCAGATTCTGATCACTTTCTTTTATTTTTTTTCCCGGTGTCTTTATCTAAGCAACTTCTACGGTAACCCAACAAAATTCATTAAAAAAAGGTCACCAACAAATTCCGTTTTTTCCTATTAAACTTCAAACTAGCAGAATGTATAAAGGCATCTATAAATAAATAAAATACCAGCAAGAAACTAACATACTTTTTACATTGTCATGTATCAATAAAACATGATAACGACTAACCACCTTATGTTATATATGTAACAACTAACTAGTAAACTGAAGAGTGTACCCCAGCGGTAAGAGCACTCCCATCCATCACCTGGGTTAAACTTTAACACAGTGCCACGTCAGCGCTACATCAGCTTTAATACTTTCACCTTAACTCACAAAAAAACACCCTCAATCATAACTCAGCTTTAACTCAACTATTTTCAAATTCAACCCTAAACTAAAACTAATATTTCATTTAATAACTAAAACAACGTTTATAAAACACAACTTATATTAATACTTAAACTTTAAACACACATTAAATTTAAAACACATAAAACATGGAATTGAAATACATTAAACAACCTACGATTAAAATAAACTACGAATCAAGAAAATGATTCATTCTGTGCTATAGCCATCGTCACTCGAATCGTCCTCACTCGATGGCACACGGTTTAATCCCATAGACCATCGTCATTCTGCTCGTGCTCCAGAGGTCGAAAGGTTGCGTGAGCTGCCTCAAGACCATCCAGCTATCAAGGTCGGTCTAGAAACTCTATTAAGAAATGATGAAACGGATCTGCAACTCCAGGTCGCCTTAAAAATGGTTAGGGAACAAGTGTTGCAAGTGTGGGAGGAGAAGTCAGATCTCATCGATAATTACAAATCTATATAAATCGTATAGTTATTTTACGTTTCGTATGTTTTTATTTTCATGTATTGTATTTTTAATTTAATGAAATGAATTTAGTTTATTAAATGGTCAGTTAGCCATTTCAATCAAATGCTTAACGGCTATTTTATATCTAGTTACCCCGCTCAACTATACCGTTTAAGAATTAAGGGGGGTGTTTTGTAATATGCATTTTCTTTTAATCAAAATATCAAAAACTTTAGAGGGGCCAAAAGTGTCAAAAAAAATTTTTTTTTTTACAAAACTTGCTGATGAGTGCTCAAACACTCATCATTTTTGGTCAAATCTGAAACACAAAACATCTGAAAAAACACAAAAACGCATCAAAATGATGAAAATATCCAAGGATCGTGTTTTATGTGTCTTAAATGTAAAATGTTCAAAAACAAATGAAAAATAAGCAAAGTTTGCAGATTTGGCAGTTTTAGTCCCCCAACTTTCAAAAATTGGCAAAAATAGTCCCTAGAGTTTATAAATGTGGAGTTTTATCATTCAAGGTCCTTGTAATGTTTTAAGTTATCAAAAATGGTCCTTGAGTGAATTTTTGGGTAAATGGCATAAAAGGTCCCTAAACTTTGAAAATTGTCAAAAATGGTCCTTGGATAATTTAAAAAATGAAAAATGGCAATTGTGGTCCTTGTGTTATTGGAGTATGGCAAATTTGGCCCTTGTGAGTACTTTGGGAAATCTGCAAAACACACCCTCAACTTCAGAAAATTACATTATTGGTCCTTATGCTTATTTAAGCTAAAACAAATAGACCATTTGTAATATAACCCAAACCACACCACCCTTTTTTATTAAACCCAACTACTAAGCCCAATACCTTTTCTTTTCCTGTGGCCCATTAACCAAAACCCATCTCACCCCGTTAAATATATACTCCCTCCAAGTCAAACCCCGTTTGATTCTCCCCTTCCCCCCACCACTTGTGCCTGCAAACACCACCAACTCCTCCATCACCTCTGCCCAACCTCCCATAACTTGTTCCCCTTGCCTACCACAAAGTCCAAAAATCATTTAATGTTGCATTAACCTAACACTCAAACACTGCCATTTGCTCGTACCAATTTTCCCGCCAAAATGGTTTGATGGCTAGGATCAAAACAAAATCATCCAATGGTTCACAAAGAAAGTGGGAAAGATAGAGAAACCCACACTGGTCTATATAAGTGAAAAAGAAAGAAGAAAGCAGAGAGTAGCAAGAGTAGTTAATTTAGTATAGTTCAATGTCGTTATTAGTGTAATTTATCTTTCAATTGTAATTTTTTAGATTAAACAGCTTGTATTCAACTTTTCTAATGTAATTGAAACTCATTTGAAGCATGTTTCCCAGTTTCTAAGTTAAATTCAAATTTATGCAAATCTTACTTCAAAATCTCATCTAGCTGTATAAGTGGTAAAAGTTGTTTCTCAGTGTTTGTTTAAGCTCACATTAGCTTATTTTCAAGCTTGAATAAGTTTCCTAAGCATTTTAAACGGTTATAGTTTCAAAATCTCAAAATACCAAAAAAACAAGAAAATAGTTGAAAATTAATAAAAAAAAAGGAATTAAAGAAGAGAAGAAAGCAATGGAAGTATGGTTTAGAGCTCTTGGGGAGCATTAGGATTGAGTTGGGAATGGTGTTGGTATCCTGTGACTTGAGCATAAGGCCCTTGTGAGTTAATTTCACCCTTTTTATATTTCACTGTAGGATAGCTTATTAAGTTGCTTATATTCTGCTTATCTCTGTCTTTTCATGCTTGTGTATGTTTATTAGTTATTTAGTGTAGCAATGGATGTTTATTTGGTAGTTTAAATTATTTTGGATCATTGTTTAGGTGGTTAACTGTTAGACTATCTCAATTCTGCTTCTGGTCAATTGCCNCAGTTAGACTATCTCAATCCTGCTTCTGGTCAATTGCCTATTTAGATTATCTGATTATTCTTTAAACTTACTAATTTTGGAGCTCAAATACATGTTTCAACTTCTGATAATGTGTTTCACTGCAAAAGTCATGTCCTATACCCTTGGATACCAAGACATACTAGAAATAGGAGTGTTTGGTTCAGAAGGGTTTGAGGTTTTCTAGTTTGATTTTGGTGTTGTTTTCTGTTGGAATTAGTCACTCTAGGTTCTAATAGGTTATTCAGGTAGTCAAATCCAGGGTTTATTTGTTCCAGAGTCAAAATCTCTTCTCACTTTAGAATTTTCATTATCTGTTGTGTAATTAGACTGCATAACTCAACATGTAGGAGTATTAGTTGTTAATCTAGCATAATTAAGTCCTATATTAGCTTAAAACATGATATATAATCATTTGTGACTGATCCAATTTCAATAAAGTCAAAGATTGCATGAACTGAAAAAGTCAAAGTGCCAAAAATTGCCCAAACTTGTAGGATTCTTAATGAGCTTGTTATTGTGATTCAGTTTATGAGATCTTGCATGCTTGTTCTACCCCAGCTTGTGCTTGTTCTAGTATTTTTATTTTAATTTTGTGATTTTCTTTGTGGGTCCTACATCCCTTAGAACTCAGCTGCAGGGAGACTTACCTCCCCTGCTGCACAGCATAACACCACCAGCACCACCACTTTTGGGGGTCCCACAGACCACCACAGTGGGCCCCACAGGGTGGTTTTTGGCTCATTAGACTCACCACCTAGCTAGCAGCCCATTTCCATACTTTGTTTGAGTTTTCAAGCTCATTTGGACCCCTGAATTGGCCCTGCTAGAAGCCTGCAGGCCTGCTGGTGTGGGCAGTGGTTTAGATTTGCTTATTGTGCTTATAAGCTTATTTTGTGAGCTTTTCCAGTTGTTTTAGCTTATTTGTGTTATCCTTAGCACCTTTCAGCTTAATCTCAAGCTTAAGTTCAGTTTGTAGCTTAATTATAGTTTCTTTTTAATTTCAAAAATCCTTTTGAGCTTATAAGTCTTATCTGTGAAGAAAATAAGTTCCAACACAGCTTATTTTTGAGTTTTAAAATTTTTGTCTTTGTAAAAGTTACTTATTTTTGTTGATAAAGTAGTTTTGTAGAAGAAAAGTCTGAAAAGAAAAATAAAAAGAAAAAANTAATTAGTTTTAAGTGAAAATTCAAGAATAAAATCATGTAGTGTTTAATTTTAATCTCTAGCATCGTTTTATATTTTTTCTAGCTTTTACTAATCATATAGTATTTTTAGAAAATAGTTCTTAATTGTCACTGTTCATTTGTTATTATTCTTAATTAAATTAGATTAATTAGCTTTTAATTAGTAATTAAGTAAATTAAATCTAAAATAGTTATTTATAAAGTTTAGGAGTTTTTTATAATTTTTTAAGACTTATGTAATTGTTAAATAGTTTTAGAAAAAGTTTGGTAATTTTCTAAATTAGTTTAGTATTCATTTTAATTTAAATTAGTTTAATTAGTAATTAGTAATTAATTAATATTAAATAATTAAAAAGTCAAAAAAAAAATATTTTTCTTTTTCTTAAAATTTTATTTTATCATTAGGATCGTAGAAAAGTAATTTTCATACCCGTAGGCCTTTTGTTTTAAAATTCCACTTTTTATTTTGCGCGTAGACGTTATTTTTAATTAAAACGCGCGTTTTTAGTTTTTAAACGTTTCTAAGTTCTTCTGCTTTACGTGTTTGTTCATATAGCTTTTTCTAGTCCATTTTATTCATATTCTCGTTGTATAATCATTCACAAATCCTTTCCTGTCCAAATTCACTCGATCACGAATCCGTTTTAATACAATTCACACCTCGTCGGGACTTAAACGACCCGAGGAATTCCTATACTCCTTGGTGCATTGTGCCTTTTAAAGTTTGACTTTTGTTGACCAAATCCTTGGTTGATTTTAGTTGACTGTTTCTGGGCAAATCAAAATTTTGGCGCCGCTGCCGGGGAGGTTGTGTGCGTATTCAAGCGTATTTGAAGATTAGTGATTTTGGAATTCACTCTTTGTATATTTACCATCCTTGTGTATATTTTCATAAAACCAAAAACAATCGTGAAGTTAATTCGTTTGACGAATCGATTCCCAAAAATATTTTCTTTCTTATTCTGTTTTTTAAAATGTTTTCCAAAAACCCCAAAAATATTCATCTTCACCCTCTTACCCTTTTTGATTCTTTATCCCTGTACCCTCTATCCATTTGATTCTAACTTCTTCCTTTTATGACATCTCGTGACGATGATTTCTTCGAAATGAGGGCCTTTAAGAGCAACATTGAAAAACTTCAAGCCCTGTCAAAAATTTCGAGATGTCGTGTTGATCATAATGGACCATCGATTCCTATTCCCTCTCCGATGAGGGAAATGGAACGAGAAACCGGGGTGACAAAGGACCCGGTACTTTCCTCTGACAATGAAAGTGCTAAATACGTCCAACCTACGGTTGTCCAAAAATCTAAGCTCACAATTGCTCCTAAACCATCAAGAATCGATCCTAACCTTTCACGATTTACGGTTAAAAGTTTGTCAAGCAAATATACAGAGCTTAGAGCGGTGACTAAACAGAACGACTTACCTAATCTTCACATTTTTCAAGAACAAAAACCAGAGACCATAACGGAAGTGGTGGAAATTCCTAGCTCTCAGAGCACACCACTTGTCCCACCTCCGGATTTTATTCCTTGTGTCGGTTGTGGTGAGCCGCTTTTTGGTTTACCATGTCGTTGGTGTACGTGTGATCGGTGTGGTAATGATATTCGAAATGGAAGTTGTTTGTTTTTTGGTTCGAGGAATTCATTTGCTTATGATCCTAATCCGAACTCCTTCAACGACTCTTCAAATTTTTCCAACTACCCATCACACTCATACGAGCAAGAATCATATAATCCAAATTTCAATGATGCATCGTATCAAAATACACCAAACTTTTCTTGTGAGTATTGTGGAGGTCCACATTACAGCTCTGATTGTCAAACTAGGAATCAATTTGTCTATGAACAGGTTCCTTGTAACAATCATGAATTTGGTTTTGACTACAATCTACATGAATCACAGTCACATCAGTTTCATTGGTGTGACTACTGTGGAAACTCACATTCCAGTTCAGATTGTCTTATTAGGAAAGCACCTGTCTATGAGTATGTTCCTGATGACAATTCTGACGAAGATGCCGAAGATGCCCTTCTCCTTGATCTTCTGAATTTAGTAACAACTTTTCCAAAGTTTTTATTTTTCTTAGGTTGGGTTTAACTTAATTTAATTTCCATAAAATTTTCAGATTTATTTTAATAGTTTTAGTATTTATTTTAATTTAATTTAGTTAAAATAGTTTTTAATTCATAATAAATAGAATTTTTATTAAATTTTTAATTTTCTTTTTTCTAAAAATTTCTTTTGTCATTTAGCGCGTAAGAATATTATTTTCAAACCCGTAGGCCTTTTATTTCTTAGATTTCACTTTTTATTTTGCGCATATACGTTATTTTTAACGTAAACGCGCGTTTTTAATTCTTAATACGTTTTAGGTTATTTTAGCTTTACATTTTTGTTAATTTAGCTCGTTTAACTCGTTTTCACTTATTTTCTCTTAGTTTAAATCATCAAATCACTCATAATCCTTTTTCATTCAAAATCACCCGATCACAGATTCGTTTAGGAATACCATTCACACCTCGTCGGGACATAACGACCCGGGGATATTCTATACTCCTTGGTTAGCATTGTGCCCTGGATTGCTTGACTTGAGTTGACCAAATCCTTGGTCAGTTTTAATTGACCGTTCAGAGCCAATCAAAATTTGGCGCCGCTGCCGGGGAGGTTGTGTGCGTATTCAAACGTATTGCAGATTAGTGATTTTGGAATTCACTCTTTGTATATTTACCATCCCTGTGTATATTTTCATAAAACCAAAAACAATCGTGAAGTTAATTCGTTTGACGGATCGATTCCCAAAAATATTTTCCTTTTTATTCTGTTTTTTAAAATGTTTTCCAAAAACCCCAAAAATATTCATCTTCACCCTCTTACCCTTTTTGATTTTTTATCCATTTACCCTCTATCCATTTGATTCTAATTTCTTCCTTTTGTGACATCTCGCGATGATGATTTCTTTGAACTGAGGGCCTTTAAGAGCAACATTGAAAAACTTCAAGCCCTGTCAAAAATTTCGAGATGTCGTGTTGATCATAATGGACCATCGATTCCTATTCCCTCTCCGGTGAGGGAAATGGAACGAGAAACCGGGGTGACAAAGGACCCGGTACTTTCCTCTGACAATGAAAGTGCTAAATACGTCCAACCTACGGTTGTCCAAAAATCTAAGCTCACAATTGCTCCTAAACCGTCAAGAATCGATCCTAACCTTTCACGATTTACGGTTAAAAGTTTATCAAGCAAACATACAGAGCTTAGATCGGTGACTAAACAGAACGACTTACCTAATCTTCACATTTTTCAAGAACAATAACCAGAGACCATTACGGAAGTGGTGGAAATTCCTAGCTCTCAGAGCACACCACTTGTCCCACCTCCGGATTTTATTCCTTGTGTCGGTTNACCTCCAGATTTTATTCCTTGTGTCAGTTGTGATGAGCCGCTTTTTGGTTTACCATGTTGTTGGTGTACGTGTGATCGGTGTGGTAATGATATTCGAAATGGAAGTTGTTTGTTTTGTGGTTCGAGGAATTCATTTTCTTATGATCCTAATCCGAACTCCTTCAACGACTCTTCAAATTTTTCCATCTACCCATCACACTCATACGAGAAAGAATCATATAATCCAAATTTCAATGATGCATCGTATCAAAATACACCAAACTTTTCTTGTGAGTATTGTGGAGGTCCACATTACAGCTCTGATTGTCAAACTAGGAATCAGTTTGTCTATGAACAGGTTCCTTGTAACAATCATGAATTTGGTTTTGAGTACAATCTACATGAATCACAGTCACATCAGTTTCATTGGTGTGACTACTGTGGAAACTCACATTCCAGTTCATATTGTCTTATTAGGAACGCACCTGTCTATGAGTATGTTCCGGATGACAATTCTGACGAAGATGCCGAAGATGCCCTTCTCCTTGATCTTCTGAATTTAGTGAAAGATTTGAAGGGACATAAACATTCCCATGATAATCCAAAACAAAAATCCATGGAAGAATTGTTAGCTGAAGAGCAGGCTGCTAAAATAGATGCCCAATATGCCTATGAAAAATCTATNTTCAAAACAAAAATCCATGGAATAATTGTTAGCTGAAGAGCAGGCTGCTAAAATAGATGCCCAAGATGCCTATGAAAAATCTGTTAGGGAATCAATTGCAAGAGAAAAAGCAGCCAGATCTAGCTCTCAATTCCGTTTCATTCATGATGACGATGATGATGAAGATATCTTTGATATTGATAATGGTTCATCCAGTTCATCAGTTGAGACTCCTTCCATGGATTTTCAGGGAGAAAAGACTATGATGGAATTACTAGCAGACGAACAAATGGAATTCATAAAAACCATGTATGCTAGTCCTTCTCGACTCCCTCAGTCTGTTGTTATCACACCCGAGGTTCCCACTCACTCTCTAAACATGGGGGACGAGCATCTTGACACTGTTCCTGAAAAGGAATCGGATGAATTCATAAAGTCAAGTGTTGAGAACCTTGTCCCGATCCCAAGAGAGTCACAGGGAATTTTTGATCATATGTGTGATATCCCTCCTCCTCTTATCTTCCCAACTGATCATGTTGAGATGTTCTCCGATTCTACTGATAACGATTCGTTATCTTGTGGAGACATCGTTTATATGGAAGAATTACCTTCTGAGCTAGTCAGCTGATCGTGGAAAACGTAGCGGTAAAGCTTTGTAAACCGCGGGTCGTAGTCCCAACGAGGGTTGAAATGGATCTCGTCGTTCAAAACCGTGAGTTATGTGATGTGAATGGGTTTAAAGATGATTTGTGTTTGACTACACTACGAAACTTTGTTTAAATCTTAACGAAAGTAAAAACGTGCTTAAGGAAACTAAAATAAATGAGAAAAGAAAACATAAACGATGAATGAAATGAAAGAAAGAAATAAAGATTAAACAAAATAAAAGTAAGAAAAGGTAAACTAAGAAAGTAAAATGTTTTTGGTATTTAGATTTAGTAAATGAAAGAAAAGAAACGAAAATGTTTGAAAGAAAATAAACTAAGTTAAAAGATTTTAAGAAAATTTCGACGGAGTAACGTTAAGAAATAAACTAAAAGAACTTCACTCGATTAACGATGAAGTAAAGAGAAGCCTAGCTCGGCTTATGAAATAAATAAAACTAATTAAGAACAATAAGACCCGACACTAAGTTAAAACTCAAACTCGCTATATA
>LBNU01005686.1:11976-29732 GCA_014162995.1 Artemisia annua | reverse complement strand
CACAGACCACCACAGTGGGCCCCACAGGGTGGTTTTTGGCTCATTAGACTCACCACCTAGCTAGCTGCCCATTTCCACCATAGCTTGAGCCTTAAGCTCTGTGGACCCCACCTGAAATAGCCCTCCAATGTTGTCCCAGTTCAGTGTGTAATGCATGATTCCATAGTGCTTATTTGTGATTAATTGATTATTCAGTGTCATGGTTTGTTAGAATTTAGCTTATTCTTGTCCTAATACCTTGTTTGAACTTGTTTTACCATTGTGGACCCCACATAAGTCCATTTCAGCTTATTTCATAGTATAGTCAAATATAGTCAATTGTAAACCATTTTATTGTCCATTTTGCTTATTTTTGATCTTTGTAAAAGTTGTTTTCACAAAAGTTTCTCATTCTCAGTGGTTTATCAAGTTTCAAAAAGAAAAATCAGAAAATCATCAATTTTAATATTAGTGATAGCTTCTATTTAATAGGATTTATCTATTTTATTTATTTTCTAATTTTTTTATTTAGTACTTAGTGGTTTTCATATTTTTTCTGGGTTCCTGGTATCACATAGTATTTGTATAAAAATTTTCATAATTTTATCTTTTCATTTGGTAATTTTAGTAAGTAAAAATAGTTTAATTAGTTTTAAGTGAAAAATCAAGAATAAAATCATGTAGTGTTTAATTTTAATCTCTAGCATCGTTTTATATTTTTTCTAGCTTTTATTAATCATAGTATTTTTAGAAAATAGTTCTTAATTGTCACTGTTCATTTGTTATTATTCTTAATTAAATTAGATTAATTAGCTTTTAATTAGTAATTAAGTAAATTAAATCTAAAATAGTTATTTATAAAGTTTAGGAGTTTTTTATAATTTTTTAAGACTTATGTAATTGTTAAATAGTTTTAGAAAAAGTTTGGTAATTTTCTAAATTAGTTTAGTATTCATTTTAATTTAAATTAGTTTAATTAGTAATTAGTAATTAATTAATATTAAATAATTAAAAAGTCAAAAAAAAATATTTTTATTTTTCTTAAAATTTTATTTTATCATTAGGATCGTAGAAAAGTAATTTTCATACCAGTAGGCCTTTTATTTCTCAAATTTTACTTTTTATTTTGCGCGTAGACGTTATTTTTAATTAAAATGCGCGTTTTTAGTTTTTAAACGTTTCTAAGTTCTTCTGCTTTACGTGTTTATTCATATATCTTTTTCTAGTCCATTTTATTCATATTCTCGTTGTATAATCATTCACAAATCCTTTCCTGTCCAAATTCACTCGATCACGAATCCGTTTTAATACAATTCTCACGTCGGGACTTAAACGACCTGGGGAATTCCTATACTCCTTGGTGCATTGTGCCTTTTCTAGTTTGACTTTTGTTGACCAAATCCTTGGTTGATTTTAGTTGACTGTTTCTGGGCAAATCACTCGCCCTTAACGTGACGTTAAGGGCTTAACTCGCCATGTTAACGCGGCCTTAA
The DNA here is from genome assembly GCA_014162995.1 of Artemisia annua. Taxonomy (NCBI): domain Eukaryota; kingdom Viridiplantae; phylum Streptophyta; class Magnoliopsida; order Asterales; family Asteraceae; genus Artemisia; species Artemisia annua. The sequence continues at coordinate 28,260 of LBNU01005686.1, read as the reverse complement.
CGCCAATGCATGCAAGGGTTAACGTTCATTAACGCACGTTAAAGTGCCCCTTAACGCAAGATTTGCGTGACCGTTGGGAGTGCTCTAACTAGTTGTGTGTATTGCGGAGTTTTATGCGTGTAAAGTCCAGAGTTTACATGTGAGGTAATTATAAGTGGATCAGTTTTGTTTGTATCAAAACAAAACAACTTACTAGTAATTAAACACTTAATTATTGGGCTAGCTTCCTATTAAAACATAACACATACGAACTATATATAACTAGTAAAACATGTTGCATTTATTTAGAAGTGTATTAAGCACACTTATAAAGCAAACATTAATTGCAATTCTTTAATACAACTTATTGAGTTACATTCACCTACGGAAAAACCGGATTCTGAGTTTAGTCACCGGAGTCTGGGTTTATCATCGGAGAAGATGAAGTTGAAGGGTGGTGGTGATGGTTGTGTGGTGGTGGGGGAAGTGAAAAAGAAAATGAATAGTAAATTTCAAAAAGTGTTCTTGCAAAAAATGTCGCTCTAGTAGACGAAGGTAAAATAATCATTTCACACGGCCAATTTTAGCCAAAAAACCATTTTTGCATGAACAGTAACACCCCAAGGACATTATTTGCAGAAACCCGAAAGGTTAGGAACATGATTTGCAATTTTTTTTTATGAGGACATTATTTGCATTTTGGTAAAGTTTATGGACATTTTTTTGCAGTTTACTCAATTTTTCCGTTTTTCCTTTTTTGTGTTTTGTCTTTTTTTTTTTTTTTTTTTTTTTTTTTTTTTTTTTTTTTTTTTTTTTTTTTTTTTTTTTTTTTTTTTTTTTTTTTTTTTTTTTTTTTTTTTTTTTTTTTTTTTTTTATTTTTTTTTTATGTTTTTTTAGTGTTTATTTGTTATTTTATTTTATTTTTTAGTTTATTATTTTTTTTGTATTATGTTTTTTGTATTGTGTATTTCTTATGTTTTTTGTGTTATGATTTTTGTATTCGTCTAATGTGTTTCTATTTAATTAAACAACAACAACAATAACACGTTAAACATTAACATATTAAACAACTACAACAACAACTGCTACTACTATAACAACAATAACATTAACACATTATTTAACAACAACAACAACACCTACTCCACATGAAGATTATTTATGTCATCTATAAGGTCATGGAATATTGCACCCGACTGACGTGCATTATCCTCAGGAGTCAGGATTCCTTGCCAATTCCAGTGATGCCTTCAGCATCTTTATTCTTGTCTTCAACATCCTGTTTTGAGACAATAACATCTTGTTTCTCGTTTCAAGCATGTTGATCGTAATATATTTAGCTTCCCAGTTTAAGCATTGCGTTGAAGTAGAGGCTTGACTAAAGTGTTTTTGTTCAAAAGCATCCTTCTACTTAAAGTATCGACACCCATAATCGTTTGCTCATGGCTGTTACATGGTAAAAAAATTATAAGAAATGCATACTTAACAAACAAAGTAATTGTTTTCCCGTTTATTGTTCACTTTATGTGTTTATCCTTCTAGCCTTTCTATGATCCCTGTGTTTTGGCAGTATGGGTACTAGGTAGAATCTATTAAGCTAGCTTGAATTAATCAAAGGACCCTAACCAAGTAGGTTGCGAGAGTGTGTAAAAATTGGCCAAAGGCTACACATTCCTTGCGTAAGAATTGACCAAAGGACTAACTATCCTAGTAGATACAGTTAAGAAATGCGGGACCTCACTTGCTTGTGTGAGAATTGACCAAAGGACTACACAACTTTGGTACAGATTAGGTCTAGATAGATCGTTGGCACTTAATGACTAAGACCGACTGAACGGCTGGACTGACCAAATAAGGTATGGGTTTGGAATTATAGGCTAGGTGATTTGACCAACTACTCCTAGCGATATTTAACCACCACGTAAAGCGATAATAGACACTTTTAGAAAAACAAAATCATGGCATGATAATAGTAGTAACTAGGCTAGCACAAGGGTATTTTCGTCTTTTATGTCCAACCATATAAAAACTTCTATCCTGATTCATTCTCTACTTCATCCTCATTCTCTGCTTTCCTCTCTCCCTCCTTCTCCGCTCTCCTCCTTCGATCCACCAGTCACCGACACCATCACAACCATTCACCACCGCCTTAACCACCATTCACCACCACCTTCCCATTGTTTACCGTCAACCGTTCGCCATCGTTCCCCGTCAAAGATGTAACCAGATTAATTATTCAATTTGAAAGTAAGGTTTTTTAATTGTAGTTAATTGTTACTGTTAATTAATATGGATATATTGATATTCGTTTGCATGTATATGATGTCATTGATTTATATTGAATAATTTGTTCGATTTTTTGTTGTTATCGTTCTAAATATGTTATATTCAAAGTATATAGATCTGAACCAAATAAATACAAAATGTTTTTAGTAAAGCTGCACATAAGGTGTTTGATAAAATGTCTTGGTGATATTTTATAACTCTAATGCACTAAGTTTACACTGTGATGCACCAGCTTTTAAATCTTTAATTTTTTTTAGTGAAAATGCTTATATCTATAGTTGTATGTGTATAAAGTTATGAAATACTGATGCAACAAGTTTTTGTTTTTGGAATATATAGATATGAAAAAAGATAAATACAAAACGTGTTTAGTAAAGCTGCACATAAGGTGTATGATAAAACGTCTTAGTTAGATTTTATAACTCTGATGCACTAAGTTTATACTGTGATGCATCAGCTTGTTATGTTAAATTGTTTTAGTCATTTTTTAAAGTAGAAAAGGCTTGTATGTGTACTTGTGTGTGTATAAAGTTCTTATGAAATACTAATGCATTAAGTTTTTGTTTTTGGAAAATATAGAACTAAAACCTTATTTACTGCATTATAACTATTTATCTAGATGCATGTAGACTATAGTAAAAATGCTACCGCATCACTATTATATGTTAGTGCATCACAGTTCATTTTCAGTGTATGATATAGTTTTCCATAATACTATTATGATATAGTTTTTCATATAGGAGATATGTCATATGCAAATGGATATCTCTCACAATGGGACCAGTTCACAGCACAAGTTGAGCCCATTGCATTAGTAAAGCATTACATGGTTGTGAGGTTTGGACTTCTTATGTACTTGTAGAGATGGTAAAATGTGGTTTGGTAATGGGTCAAAAGGGGTTTAAGGCGAAAACATTTTTTCCTAATATATTTAAAAATAATCGGCGAATGTGATCACAAGAATGATATTGTACCAGTTATAATCCAGTTTTATGTTTAAAATGATTTACGATGTTTTATGCGTTGTATATACTTTGGGTGACTATGATTTGTATTCGAATTAGCTATCTATTATTCAATTATTCCCCTTTACATGTTAGTAAACCCAATTGAACCTATTCCTATCTCCAAAGTAAATGGGTCAAAATGTTCACCTCTATGTATTTGTTTATAGGTACTTAACAAATTATGGATTGTTTCACTTTTGCATAGCTGATTCAGAGAACGATTGGAGAGAGGGTTCGGATCAGTACAAATGGATTGAAAAGTGTCTTGCATCAATTGACAGAAATAAATAGCCATGGCTGATCTTCGCTGTTCATCGTGTGCTTGGATATTCTTCCAACAGTTGGTATGCCCATGAGGGTTCATTTGAAGAACCCATGGGAAGAGAACATTTGAAGAAGCTATGGCAGAAATATAAAGTGGATATCAGCATGTAGGGTACGAAACATCAATACTAATAATATTTATAGCATTTTCACATACTCCACATTATGATTACCATCATAGTAGTATAAATGGAACAAAAAAGCTTCACTAAGATACAAATTTATTGTTGTGCAGCCAGACATGACATTTGAAGCTTGTAACCTCCCGTAGGCTGGTGTTGCTCCAACGCCAACTTCACCATTGAGGAGCTCTGGGAACATGAACAGGAAACCCGTTCATTTTTCCAAGACATGTTATAAATTAAAAAATGTTATTGTATAGATATTCAAGCATTACTTACAAGACATGTATCTCAGTGTTTCTGAAATGTATTCAATATCTTTATGTTCATTTTAAATCATTTAATTCGTTATGTTATTTTGTTTAGCGTATTGTGATTTAGTAGAATATACATAGTGATGCAGTAGATTATAAATTGTGATGTAGTATAATAACACATTGATGCACTAAAATATTATTGTGATGTAGTGTATCACAGTGTTTGTGTTATTACATTACAATTACTTGTTAGTTCATCACTATTAAGGCATCCTACTATTAATAGTTTGATTTAGTTGTTATAATTCAAAACTTTCTTATATTTAAATGATTTTATACACTGTGATGCAGCAGGTTTATACAGCGTGATGCACTAGGTATAAATACTATGATGTACCAGTGGTATACACTGTGATGCACTAGGAATAATATAGTGCATCAATATTATTAGTGCATCACAGTTAAAAAATTAGTGCATCACACTTATAATTTAGTGCATCATAATTTATAATGTAATATCTGTGATCATTCAGTAATCCACAACAATCAAAAGTACTTAATATTAAACAAACACTGATCTAGTGACAACTCAAGATTTTGATCCAGTAATCAAAAGTACTTAGTATTCAAGTAAATACTCTAATTAAGATATGCAGAGACAAGATTTTTCTAACAAGTATTTATCATATAACGACAAAGCAAACATGGTCATCCCATAACTTACATGTTCCGACAAGATACGAATATAACAAATGAAAAGTGTTATTCAAACGTCTAATAATTCAAAAACCAAAAGTACTATTAACTTCCGAAATAAAAGGCTACATATACATGGGCCACCAGAGCATTATAACTACATTTTTATTAAGGAGCGGGGTTAAAATAAACGCTTCCAGTTCTTGTGAGTCAACATTAAATGCCCCCAGGTTGAAGTCGAGACCATCAAGAGGCTTGTCGAACATGAATACAACACGCTTAGAACCACTAGCTGATGCACCTACATTAAATTCATCGAGATTAATGAAGTTGACCAACTTGTTATAAATATCATCATCCGCGCTAGGTGCCATGGTATCATTTTTCTCCACATTCTCAACTTCAACCACCTGTATGCAAACAATAGATTTTGAGGTTGTGGATATGATGATCACACGTTCAACATTACATCACTGCATTACACCATCTGCATCAAGCTTTCACATACACACAAGCACATTTCGAAAACTAAAACATTCTACGCGTTACCTAATTGAACGTCATACGCCACCAAACATAACCTACTGCATCTCAGTTCAAATTATAGTGCATCAGACATACAAACAAGTTTACATACATGAAACAACCTACGCTTAGCCTACTACATCCCTACACGCGACAACTGAACAACTACTGAATCTCACTTCTAATTCAAGTGCATCAGACATACAACCAAGCATACATGCAATTTTACATACATAAAATAATCTACACTTAGCCTACTTCATCCTTGCACACGACAACTAAATACCTATTGCATCTTAGTTCAAATTACAGTGCATGAGACATATAACCAAGCATACAAACAAGTTTACACACATGAAACAACCCACGCTTAGCCTACTGCATCCCTACACGTGACAACTGAACACCTACTGCATCTCAATTCTAATTCCAGTGCATCAGACATACAACCAAGCATACATGCAAGTTTACATACATAAAATAATCTACACTTAGCCTACTTCATCCTTACATGCAACAACCGAGGACCGACTGCATCTCAGTTCAAATTCTAGTGCATCAGACATACAATCAAGCATACTAACAAGTTTACAAACATAAAACAACCTACGCTTAGCCTAATTTATCCTTACACATGACAACTAAACATCTACTGCATCTCAGTTCGAAATTAGTGCATCACAGTTACAATTTCTCATTGAAACATTTTATCAATCACCTTATATGCATCGATCATAAATATACACATACATACACTGTTGAACAGATTTGACAGCCGACTTCTACATATTCAAAATAACGATCTTAAATTGATTAAAAAAAAAAAAGATTTTTTAGCAAACCAAATCTAACAAAATGATGCAGTAACAAAATTATGCTTCATAAATCAACTTGCAGAGGTGTTTACGATAGGGTAGATCTGTCTTCAACATCATTAACACAATGATGCATTCGATCTATCTTTATAGTTTTTGTTATTCAAACTCTACAAATCGATGTAGTAACCATTGGTTTGATGCGGTATCGATTTGACAAAATTAGTATGTGAAATTAGTGTGTGAAATTAGTGAGATAAAAGTGTGTGAAATTCGATAGAAAAGTGTGTGAAATTAGAGAGAAAAGTGTGTGAAATTTTGAGAGAAAATGAAGAAGAAACGATGTACAGGTATTTTCTTATTTGGAAGTGTAGTTTTTATTAGTAGGGATTTGCCCTTGAAGTTTCCAATATTTACAACATTGCCAACGCCCTTTTTCATCTTGATGGATTTGATCCAATGGTTGGGAGGACTTCCTACACTTTTTATTATAACACCCTTTTTATTATAACCCCACCCTATATATATATATATATATATATATATATATATATATATATATATATATATATATATATATATATATATATATATATATATATATATATATATATATATATATATATATATATATATATATATATATATATATATATATATGTATGTATGTATATATATATATATATATATATGTATGTATATATATATATATATAAATATATATATATATATATATATATATATACATATATATATATATATATATATATATATATATATATATATATATATATATATATATATATATATATATATATATATATATATATATATATATATGTATATATATATATATATATATATATATATATATATATATATATATATATATATATATATATATATATATATATATATATATATATATATATACTAGTTTTCAAAGCCCGCCCGATGTGCGGGCATGACTTATAAATATCGCTAAAAAAAGTAACTTAATGAAAATAAACTATAAACATACCATATTATTTATTGAATGCATTAAGAACGAAAAGAAATATATGTTTGTCGAATATGAGAGAAAACAGATACAAAGTGGTCTGCAAGAATAACATATATGACCAAAAAAACTCAAATGCAAAATAAAGCTTCTTTGTATACAATGTTTCTTGTTGATTTTGCGTAATTATCATACTTATCACAACAAATAATTTTCAATCCCATGGTGCACCTTGTCATGATTCTTAGTTGATGGGGAACCGTTGACGTGAGCCTTTCTTTTTTGTAAAGGTGAATAATACACATCTACACAAAGAAGAATAAAAAAGTCACAAAAACAGGAGCTAAAACCATGAAACGATGTATAAATTTACACATATGCATGTTTACATGATTGTACTTCCAATATATCAAGTAGTATTATACCAGTATCATAAAACCCTTAAACATTTCATTCGATATTGTACCAATATTTCTAAGCACCGTACTACGTAAGTGATAACAAATATGTAGACAACTACTAAATTATATTAAACGAAAATTTATAAATCTAATTGTACATTACAAAATCACTTATTAGTATACCATGAGGAGGTTTAGCTTGCGCGTTGCGGCGGGATGTAAAACAATAACATTCTAAACGAAGGCTCTGTATTGATCTCTATCATTCTCTAAAAAACGTATTGAAAAAGCGGAAATGTTTAGTTGGTGTTTGGGGTTGCCTTTTTGTTCTCATTATGTGCTTATCATTAAGCAGAAAAGCAGTTTTGTGTAAGTTAAAATGCAAACGGTATCTCAAAAAATACTTATTTTTAAGCATAAAAAATAATGAATCCCAAAGACCCCCTTGACAATGAATAAAAACTAATATAGTAAAGGGGTTTTTGTGTTAGCTGATTTTATGAGCTTTTCAGCTTATTAAGATGTGTAAACGCCAATATAAAGTCAGATTTTTCGGCTTATTATATCGAGTCTATGCACTTGAGCTGCTGGCTGAAGTTGACAAGCAACTTATAAGCCTAAAAATGCGAGCTTTATTGGATTTTCAGATCTTAGTAAGAGGATAAGGCCACAAAAAGAAGCTAAATTGAACGACCCTTTTAATACAAATTGAACCCAGTACTTTTTTTTCTTTTTTTTTAATAACTAAAATTATCCTAAATTTGAGTTATTTAAATTACCTCTTTGTATATCAGTTCTCATAGCAAAATACTCGTCTAATGCAAAATATTATATAAGGAAGGCGGACATGACTTATAAGTTCAACATAAACAACAATGATGAAAAAAAAATGTACATTTTTAGGAAAGTTTTCATGTACCTTAATTAGAAGAATTTTGTGCAAAATATGTTGCTCGAATTTTGTAGGCTTGAGGTCTTTTGGTAAGCTATCTTCTCATTTGGCCACTTCCATTGAAAAGATTATGATATACCATTGTTTAATATATTACAACAATAAAATGCAAGTTTATGATATACCATTGTTTAATTGTGTGTCATCTCATGTTTTGTCAAAGAAACTAACAACCTTAGCATAATGTGAGTTATATTAAACTAAAGAAGTTATAGATTGAAGTTTATCTGTACGAAGTGTTCCACCATGTCGAAGCCCGCCCGATGGGTGGGCATGACTTGTAATTATAATTTTAATGGTGTCAGTTAATGGAAAATTATTTTTATCAACGTCGATTTCATTCAATTTTGTTATGGTATTAGTTTACAATGTGGTAGATAAAAACAAAGTAACAAAGAGACATTGTAATAGTATAACCAAAGTGTCAAACAACAAAGATGTTAGAATAATCATTAATGATGAAAGTTATTTACCACTCAGCTGCATCCTCTGACATGTCGTCTTAGATTATCCGAGCACCATTCAAAAGAGTACCAAGAGCAGTGCTGCAGATAGGGATTTAGTCAGATAAAAAAATGTAAATATTTTGATCAATGTTTTAATATTCGTGATTGAGAACCAACCCTTGAAAAAGATACATATTGTATCCCTAATTGCAATAGCCAATCTCTCCACTGTGTGAAAAATTTTGATAGATGACAAACGTGGGATCGTTCTAGTAAGTATGTTCTAGTAGCAGCTCCAACTCTACCTCCCATGTAAGCAAGATAGCACATGTGTTTTGTACTTTTAGTTTAACCAGCTCCACTCTCCACTCGTCATAAATCTGCACCAAATAGTCTTGCTCGTTTGAATAAATGATGTAATTCATCCTAAATAACCATTATATTAGTGTAATTAACCAAATGTTGCCCCTTTATATTGTGCCCTCATATAGCTATCATATAAATGCCGCTAATCTTGTGAACGGATTTACAGCTATCAATATGCTTCTTGAAAAGGAGGACTTGATCTTTTTGTGGATGGCAAAAGGGTTTTTGCGCCAATCATGTTCAAACAGGTCATTGGAAAGCTTGGGTGGGGAATATTTTCAAGAGTTGCTGTCAAAGTCATTTTCTCAACATGTGCCTGGTGACGATAAATCTTTGTTTCTGATGCATGACCTCATGAACGACTTAGCCACATTTGTTGCTGCAGAGTTTTTGTTAGGCTAGATACAGGAATGGAAAATGAGGTTAGGGAGGAAGCTTTGAAGAAGTACTGCCACATGTCATTTGTTCGTGAGACATATATAACTTGCAAGAAGTTCAAGGCATTCGATACAGCTAACTATTTGAGAACTTTTTTAGCTATGCCCATTGTGGTGAGAAATAGCTAGCCACCATACTTCTTATCAAGTTAGATTCTCGTTGACTTACTTCCCAAGTTACCATTGTTAAGGGTTTTATGTTTGAGTAAATTAGAGATAGATGAGGTACCTGAGTCTGTAGGCAATATGAAACATTTACAGTATCTTAATTTATCTCGAAACAGAACCTCACAGTTGCCGGACAATGTCAGCAATCTATATAATTTACAGACATTGGTTGTTTCCGGTTGTGAAATGTTGACTAAGTTTCCTGAGAACTTTATGAATCTAAGAAGTTTGCGGCATTTTGATATAAGGGATACATGTCTTTGGAATATGCTGCCGTTAGGAATTGGTGAGTTGAAAGGCCTACAAATTCTCTCCAATATCATTGTTGGAGAAAATGATGACTTTCCAATCAGTGGGCCGAGAAACTTGAAGAATCTCCACGGGAAGATTTACATCCCTGGGCTGGAGCAAGTAAAAAGTGCAAGGGATACACGAGAGGTGAAGTTATCGCAAAAGATGGTTAGTGAGTTAGAATTGGAATGGAGAGATGTGTTTCATGATTCAAGAAATGAAACACTTGAAAATGAGGTCTTAAGTGCCCTCATGCCTCATAGTGATTATTTGATAGATCTTTCGACTGAGTCATATGGAGATAAAGTGTTTCCAAGCTGGATTGTCGATTCCAAATTTGTACGATTGAGTCGCATCTTGGTTAGCCGCTGCAGAAACTATACGTTTCTACCACCACTTGGGAACCTTCCATCACTCAAGAAGTTGTTTCTTAAAGACCTTGTGGAAAACTAGAAGGGGGTTGAATAGTTTACCCGTTTTTAATTTAATTATCTTTTGAAACTTTCCGTTTAATCAAAGATATGAACACAAAGACAATATACAATATGCAAGTATAAAGAAAGAAACGATCAAACCATGACACGATTGTTTATCGTGGTTCGGCTACAAGGAACTCTCTTTTCCTTGCCCTACGTCCACGCCCCGAGTATCCAACTCGAGAGTTTCTTTCACTAGTCAATAAGCTCCTTTATCCGGCGGAGAAAAACTTACACGTCGCTTACAATTTTACCGACACTAAGCTAGATGTCGAGTTCTTTACCAAGGGTACAACCACTCCCGTAACACTATGTATTTTAAGGCCTAAAATACTAACCGATCACAACTTATAACACACAATCAAATGAAGTGTAAACTACAAAAGTCTACACGATGCTAAGCTAACAAGTCTTGCAACGTTGAGTTGAATAATTGTAACTTATATGTACTTGTGAACTTCTTTTCTACAAAAAGAGTGTTCACAACAATGAGAGATTAAGGGTTAGATGAATGTATGTGCAAAATATGATGAGAAGTGATAAAAGAAAAATGCTAGCAAATGGCTTGGTATTTATAGCAAAACAAACTTCAAGCCTGGCGGATATGGCGGAACCCTCACAAGGGTTCTGCCCGTGTACCACGAGGGTTCCGCCAGGTCTGCAGTTATGTTTTGCCATAACTTGCCAAACCATCCAAAGTCACATCACATAAATACTTGGTCAAACACAAAACTTGTGTAAGAACCCTATGGAGAGTCAAACACACAAACCTTGTGTAAGAACATTGTTTAGTCAACCACTCAATCTTTTCATAAATGTGATATGACGAAACTTACCATAAATGGTGATGTGACATTTCTAATTTTAGAAATATGAAAATGTTGTGTTTTATATGAAATGTAAATGTAGCAAAAATCTAGTTATGCAAGACTTTAAACTTAAATCATGTTTTACTTAAAACTAAACTTTACACTTTGTTATTAACAAAACTTAGCAAAGATCGTAAAATATAAATAACGTTTTTAAGCGATATTTGTATTAACAAAATCTGTTGTGTTAATCTGCCTTTCTTTGGAAAGTCAACTTCAAATTGATCCTGATATGAGTTTTGATTGCTTAAGCATTCGAGATGCTGACGATTGTTTTGCTATGTCTCACCTTTGGTGTTTTAAATTATTTTGAAAATCCTCTACCATGATGTCCGATCATTAAACTTTTGCTATCATTCTCGTACATTACTTTCGCGGTTATGAAGTTCTCTTGCACCTATTTTGTCCACCAAGGAATGAACATTATCGTGTGAATTATTTTTGGCACCCTAAAATTTCGGATATGATTCTTGTTGAACCACCAAGTTTTTCCACCGGAGGATGGAGCTGGATAGAACCTGAAGAGGAGGGACAACGGTAACTACCCTGGAGAGTTGATGACATTCCTCGCAAAATGGAAGAGTGGATGAACAGAACGCAGGAGCCTGGTCAAGACAACGAACCTGGAGCTGATGAAGAACATACAGTCTCACTTCCCAATTCATCTTAGTCGTACTAAGATGAATTGAGAGTGGAAGCAGACTGGATGATGAGGAGATTGAAGATCGTACTAGAGACTCACATTACTTAGTCACATTCCAAGAAGAAACTGCAGAAGGCTTGAGGAACCAAACTCAAGTTAGTGATTTCGTTTCACTCTCGGATTGGAAGATGGACGAAGACTGACTACTCGGGCATAAGAAGATTTGGAAGAGACGAATTCTTGAAAAGAACCTTATGATGAAGAAAATTGATGCCTTAGCGACATGTTTGATGATTGATTGATTTTGTTGCGTCTTTTCGAGCTTCGTTTGTTTTGTTCGACATCGTTTGTTATTGATCTTGAATAGGACCAACCCAGGAGTTAGTTGGACTATTAGGTGGATTTGTAGAATTGTTTCACTGATTGAGACAAAGTATGACCATCATGAGGGCATATTTATATGATGCTAGTATTATGACGTCTGACCAGCGTGATAATACTTACATCATATAACGTGCACTTGTTGTGTTCATAGGATGTCTCGAGAAGTGCCTTAGTGGAGACTTAGATTTCTGTTTTCGTTTGCGACTATCTGCGAATAGTGAGACTTTAGGATTCTTTCGATCTGTACGTTTAATCTGCTTTCGCCGTATACGTTTGGATACTCGACACGCGATTGTTTGACTTCTGTGTTTGATAAAATCCTAAGTTCTCTTGTAGAGCTTCCTGCCATTTGATGTTATCGATCAACCTATCTTCTGACTATATGGATTTGATCTATTGCTATGAAGAGCTACGCCTATGTCATGTCATGTATACTCCTTTTATTTCAATGCATCCATTTCATGATTATCTGTTATGAGTTCGGAGAATCTATATTTGTCGGCTTACGCAAATATCTTAGAAAGGTTATATAGAATATGAGACTATTTGAGAATCTGAAGAGTTAAACCTATTTATCACCTTCATGTTTTCTGCAATTCAATACGCTCTCATCTGATTTGTCTATTTCTATTCCACGGACGAAATATCCGTCAAATCCTAAGTTTTCCTTGTATCTCTTCTGAGGGGATACGATTATCATCTGTTACGTTTGGAATTTGTACGATAAACATTTTCTAAAGAAACCTGAAGCTATTTTGATCAACAAGACAGAGCGATAAGAAACAAGTCATTAACATTTCCGTTCACTGTCCGTTGTGTTTTCGTTTCGTGTTCATTTCAATTTTCGAGGACGAAAATTATCTTTTTAAAATGGAAGAATTGTAAAACCCTAAAATTCGCAAACCTAAAATTTCGTATAATTTTGATTTTTTTTACTTAGAGCCTATATTTATTTTATGTAATCATTAAAACTAAATTACATTAACCTAAGTCTAAAACTAAATAAATAAATAAAGTACAAAGATTTAATTTTTCTAGCCTACACTAATATCACACGTTTAATTTTCACCAAGAGGGCCGAATATTTTTAAAGTTGTGCTACACTTAACACATGCAATAAATGGTAACATACTTTTAAATTTTGAAGGAGAATTAGTCCAACCCAATCCCCCATAATTTCGGCATTAACCATAATTCGGCCACCCTCTCTTTACAAAACCGAAATCCTTTTTAGAAGTTGCACACAACATGGAACAAAAATAAATGACGTGATAATGCTTTATATTGGAAAGTATTGAGTCTCCTTTTGACTCCATAATAGTCGGCCCCATTCACCCCATATATCTCATTACTCTTCTCAAATCTTATAACCGAATACCTTTTTAGAAATCAACACAAAGAAAACTCTTAAGAAAAACAACACAACAACAATAACTAAAACGGATTCCATATCTTGTGACTGTTCTTCTTTTATCCTTTCCTGATCGACCAAAAAGGGTGCAACAAGGAGACTAGTGGTGGCTTGTTCCGGTTGACGTAAACGTAGTGTTTGTGTTGGGTTTTTATTCGACAAAAGGGTGGAGTACACGTGAGTATATTCTGCTCGAAAAGAGGTGTGTTTGCTCGTATACTTTTCTGGTTCGGCAAGGTACTAGACGCGGGAAATTACTCCTGATTTGAGGGCGCCTTGGTTTTGTTTCGGTGAATGTTTGAGTTGGTGTTCGATCGTGGTTACCTTTCTTTCTCTTATTCGACACGACTACCAGGGTACGTACAACACAACTTTGTTCGATTTCTTTTGACTATTTCTGTTTTGATCACGTCTTGTTTCATAATCGAATACATGTCACCTTCATAATCGGCTGTTAACATTTGCTGGAATCGTTTAAAAGGTCACATATAACCATGGATTTTCACATAAAATGACAACTCGGGAAAAACTATATAATCGACATGTATGAAGATTTGACATGATGGCCACGTAAAGAAATTAAAAACGACTCGTATGCATGACACCGTATTTTCTATGATTCGTTGAAAAATAATCCATGCCACGTTAAAACGATTCGTAATATATGATTGTTTATGTTTCGTTAAATTGAAGAGACATGCAAATGTAGAACTAAAACCATATCACGTTGATTACTCCCATTTATTTCTTAATTCAGTTAATATAAAGTCCTAAAATCCATATTGACATATTAAACCCTATACTTTGATAAAATGACATATAAGACCCCAAACTATGGTATTTATCATATTAGGCCTTTAACTTGACTAATTATCAATTGTAAACCCCTAAGTTTGGCTAATTAATGGAGTTTATTCTAAAGTTACTAATTCGGGAAATTTACTATATTTGGCAAGTTACTAAAAAGGGAAAGTTTCTAAAGATAGAAAGAAAACTAAAATGAGTAATCTGATTTAAAATGAGCTTATAAGTAATAAACGATTATTAATTCGTGTAGATCCGGTAAAGATGGAGTAGTTCCGTTTTCGTGTGCTTTCCTTTGGTTATTTGATTTCGCTTTACACAAGGTACAGATATTCCGTACTCTTTCAGTAAGAGTGCACACTTCCTCTCTCTTGACTTTTTCTTGGATTTGCTATCGTGTTATGATTTTTGTTTGGTTTTGGTTATGGTTCTTCGTACTTGGCTCTATGATTGATGTGTTTCACCGGTATTTGTGATCCTATTGTTATTCGTTTGAACTCTTATGATCTGTTCGATAACCTTTTGTGACCTTAACCTTTGAACCTTTGTGAGACCTTGGATATTCTTTGGGATAATATAACGGGAGGTGAAATATCTTTTCTTAATTATGACATGAAAACATTTAAAGGAGAAACTATTTTATAACGGCACTTTTAATATGATTTAAGACCACTTATCTATGGGATTTTATAAATTCATAAAGACCACTTTTGAAGAATATCTTATGAAAACCTTTATTAAAGATCACTTTTATAAATGTCAACTTTTGGAAGATCTTTTCTAAATGAACCTTGTTATAAACCTTTTAAATAGGATTGTACTACGAACCTTTTTAAACAAGTGATGGGAACCTGCTAAATTGAACTTTTGTTTTAAACTCTTATTATGACCCTTTGATTTATGAACTATGGGACTTTGGAACTTGGAATAGTGAACCTTGTTGATTGGGAACTTTGGCTTTGACTTCTCCATTTTGACCCATTGATATTACATCTTTGATTGATCCTTTGACATTGACCTTTGATATTGAACCTTTGATACTGAACCTTTGATACTGAACCTTTGATATTGAACCTTTGATATTGAACCTTTGACATTGGACCTTTGACTATGAAACTTACACTTTGATATGAACCTTGCCATCTGTGACCCTTTGACCTGAACCTTTGCTATGCACCTGAATTATGAACCTTTGATTTTGGTACTTTGATTCGACTTTGACTTTGCCATTTGTTTTTCCCTTGACCCTTTAGTATTATACCCGAGTATTTTCATAGCCATGAAGGTAACATGGCCGTGGCATTGATGCACCAATGTTATGACTCCAGTGTGGTCGAGTGATGTTCCACACCGTCCCTTTGTTTGATCTGCATTTGGTTTGGGTAGGGGCGTATGGATGCATCCTAGATTTCCTTTGATTTGATTTGCTACTACATTTGGTTTGGTGTCTGGTACTGTGTGCAATACATGCCTTTCACATTATTTAGGAGCTAGCTACTCCAATTTGGTTACTTGAGGACTCCCCTCCTACTACATTTGGTATTCTGAGGTCTCCCCTTTGAATACATGGTTACTATGCTGGAGACTTTGATTTGTTTGGCTCGTGGTAGATTACTAATACAAC
>LBNU01005685.1:15284-27745 GCA_014162995.1 Artemisia annua | reverse complement strand
ATGAAGATTGTTAGGGAATACGATTTTTGTATAAGAAAGATTCGGTCACGCCCCAGATATGATTAAGCATTTTTTACGGCTCGGTTAGTAGTTACATTAGTTAGTTATACGTAGTTTAGAATTGAGATTAGTTCGCGGAAAGAAGGAGGTCTTTACCCACTGTATACCTGGTATCCGCAGCCCAAGCGTGGCACGCCCGTAGGTGGCCACAAACCCATGTATATTAAACCCCTCTCCATCCTTGGAGAGGCGTAACGCCTGTCTCTCATAATCTCATTTTCTTTTTTTGGTGGTTTCTCGTCTTAAGGCTTCACTACTTTTCTCTCCGTACTTTCCTTCTCGTTAGAATTCTTTCTTTCTTCGTCTGGCTGTTGGAACTGAACCAAACCAGCTATGATTGATTCATGTTTGTGATGTTTAACTAGTATGTTCTACAATTTGGGTATCAAAGAGCCATGGTTAAGCATGGCCTAGGGATCTATAGAACTTTGGTTTATGGGTTGTGTTTTTTGTTTCTACTAGGTTTAGGTGTTTTTGACTCATTTTGGTGCTGCGTTTGTGGTGTTTCTGTGTAATCTTTTCCTTGTTACTTTCTAGGTGTATGTAGAGAAGGGGTACGACTCATCTGGTTTTCAGTTTGTTTGGACCATATTCTAAGGGGCGTTTTTGTTGAGGTGTACGAATAGTTTGGAATCTTTTTTCTTGCCATGCATGTTAGCTCACGTTAAAGTATCTTGGCGACAGGGTGGTTTTTAGTTTGGGTATTCAGCGGTTATGTTAGGTAGCGGTTATAGTACAGTAGTGGAGGCGGAACATTAGCGCTCGTATCTGTACTGGTATTCAGCGGGTTAAACTCCTTAGTCTTGAGTTTAACTTCACCAGCGGTTATTTGGATTTGTAGCGGAGTAGTAATAGCGGTTAAGTGAGGGCAAATAGTGCGGATCGAGCATTGACCGCTGGTACTTTGTACTGTGGTTTGTGTAGCGTTTGTATTTCACATCGTTAGACTACTCAGCGGGTTAAGTCATAGGTGGGTTGGGAGCGTGGGGGTTTACACGCGTTACTCTGGTACAGCGGTAATCCATGCGTTATGTTTCACTGGTTGAATTTCAGCGAGTATTATCAGCGTCACTCTTCAGTTACGTTGGGTTACTGAGCGGTTTACTCTGTCAGCGGTACAGTTGTCAGCGTTACGTATTCCAGTCGGTTTACCTATCTTATCTGCGGTTTTCCTGTTGACTGTGGTAGGGTAAGGAGATGCGGCCTGGGAAAGAAGGGTGAGTTCGTGCGGTGTTATATGTCACGTTTGTGGGTGGGGTGTGGGGTGATGTATGAAGACCCGGGCTAAAGCGCTGTTGGTCACGGATGACGACGGCGTCTGGGCATCGTTGTTAGTGTTGGAGTAGAACATGGAGTCATTGTTGTCATACGAATCACTTGAACCGATGTTGCTTTGTTGAGTAGAATCATGTGTGAGTAGTGGTAGTGAAGGATTAGGTTGAGGGTAGTTGAAGTAATTTTGTTCCTGAACGTAAGCATGATTTGATGGTTGTGGAGCAAGGTGAGATTGAGCAACCAGTGCTAGTAAGTTAGGATTCTGAGGAGGTGACAATGTTGTACGAAGAGCTCTATCCTTGTTCACTTCACTCTCATGGTGCTTCAGATAATCAAATAACAATCCATATGGTGCATCATAAAGATTCTTAACCTGCCTGACAAACGTGACATATTTCTTCAATTCATGACCAATACAACTTAGAAACTTTGTGTTGATAGCAATCCTTGGGAGTATGATGTTATGACGATCCAAATCATTGATGATGTTGGTGAAACGATGATAGTAAGACTCAAGTGATTCCCCTGACTCAATCATGAAGTCTTCATATTCCATATAAAGCTTTGATTGCATGTCCTCTTGATTCAACTCAGTACCTTCCATCAAGAGATAACATGTTCCCACATATCTTTAGCAGTTTTCTGAGCATCAACACTTCTAAAGATCGGATTAGGAATTGCTTGAATAATGTAGATTATTGCAAGTTCATTTGCTTCCCGATGAAGTTGTTGCTCTGCGGTGAGTGAAGATTCAGGAAGTGGGGTGACAGTGTCAGGTCTTGGAGGATTGGCATTAGGATCACCTGGAGTCGTTGTAGTAGGCCATTGGAATGGTCCTTCATGAATCACGTTCTTCATATACTTCCCATGTGGTTTCTTGAGTTCAATGAAGCGTAAGAAACGACTAGCACATTGAACATAGTTGCCAGGTGTAAGCATTGGTGGAATGTCAAGAGACCCTGCCTCATGTCGAGATTGTTGACTTGTGATTGCTTCGCACATTTGATCAAACCAATGAGTTGGCTTAGGTTGTGGAAGATTGGTTTGCATTTGTTGATGCAAGTATGGTGGTTGCTGTGGAAATTGTTGTTGATGCATTAAGAGTTGATGTTGTTCGTGCATG
This sequence comes from Artemisia annua, assembly GCA_014162995.1. Lineage (NCBI taxonomy): Eukaryota > Viridiplantae > Streptophyta > Magnoliopsida > Asterales > Asteraceae > Artemisia > Artemisia annua. The sequence continues at coordinate 25,287 of LBNU01005685.1, read as the reverse complement.
TAGTATGGTTGATGATACGATTGCTGATTCATTTGTTGATACGGTTGTTGTTGACGATTTTGTTGTAGCTGCTGATGATGATGAAGGTAATTGTAGAACGGTGGTTGAGACATGATTAATGATTATGTTAAATGGATCTTTGAGGATCAAGAAAGGTTGTTGTTGTAGATTAGATGTGTTGGCGAAAGTTGAAGGTAAAAAGTTTCTGATGACCTTACTCGATAAGGTGTTGTTCTGGGTTCCTTACTCGATAAGCAATGTTACTCGGTAAAGGTTCTTACTCGATGACAAGGTTCTTACTCGATAACCAAGGTTCTTACTCGATAAGATTAGTTAGCAGAGTCCCTTATTCGATAAAAGTGAAGGTTACTCGATAAGACAGTAGATACTCGATAACCTAAATTAAAACTTGAGAAGATCGTTGTAGCTCTTAGACGATGTCTAATATTATTTAATATCTAGGAATACATAATAATGAAGGCGGAATATTCAAACATAGAATCAATCATTATTATGAACAAGGTTTTTCATTATCATTGCCTTCTCTAACGATTAACAAACTAATTAACATGTTCTACCTTGATCAAGTAGAACACGTTATCTAAACTAAAACACTAATAAACCCTAGGCGTTTTCCCAAATCCCTACGCCTAGGTTCCCACACACACACACCTTTGATGTTTACATCTTGTACGTACATGATAAAACTAATGACCCTATGTCTCTTTATATACTAGAGACATCTAGGGTTTACAAGAGGAATCATAATACAATTAGGAAACTAAATCTTTTAAGTAAATCTTCTAGAATCTTCAAAATTCTCCATCTTTTTGTAGTTTCCCATCTTGTCACTTTAGGCCCTTCATGTTTCATTCTTCTTGTTTTGTATCATCAAATCAATAATAGACCCAACAATCTTCCCCTATTTGATGATGACAAAACAAACACCTTCTTGTACGAACTTCCCTAGACGAAGTAGAAAAGTTGAGATAAAATCTCACCATGAATGAAACAATCTTGTCTTCCCCTTGATTATGCTATGCCACTCCAAGATTTCTTCCCCTTTTTGTTATCAACAAATAGAGAACGAATGTAAACAATAGAAACTTCCCCTCGAGTGGTGCATAAACATCAAATGATTAAAACACATGATAAAATACTTCCCCTGAAATCAATGTGCTAACCATCTTCATGATTCTTCAAATCTGTAAGCTCCTTGTAATGATCACTTGTGAAGAAAACCGAGTATAACGAATTTGATGAAGAAGTAGAATTTCCCAAACTTGTGTCTTAAATCTTGTACTATCCACGGAACTCCATACTTATACCAAACCATAAATATAAGTAGACCGCAATCCCTTGACAAAATCCTCAACTAATATGAGACACTGAGCACTACAATGTAACTCCTTTAAGTGATAGCCAATGTGTGCATAGAGCATCATAAGAAAAATCACACATTGCTAGATTCATCAAGCTATATGATAAGAACACAAACCTGTGAAACGCAACTACAACATCAAATAAATGATATTCAACCTTCTTCGTAATCAATTAATCCATAAGAACCAAATACGAGCCTTTTAAAACCTTTAAGAACAAAACTTCTTCCTGTGTGTGTGAATCAAATAACCATTCTGTGTGTGTAATCCAAAACCAATCAAACTGATCACGAATCAATCATATGTAATTCTCCTTACTGCTCGTAAACCATGCATATATATTGAACCATAAAACTCTTTACGTGTCTCCATAAATCATCTAAATGCAGCAGTACTTTGCATGAGCAGTACTTTAAACGAACAGTACCTTGGAGCAGTAATTTCATACATCAGTACTTTGGAGAGTAGTAGAGCAGTACCTTGAAAAATATCGAGCAGTACTTTGATGCAGCTACGAGCAGTACTTTGTAAAATATACGTTGGAGCAGTACTTTGAAACGCAGCAGCAGTACTTTGATAAATTTGAACAGCAGTACTCTTGAGAAGTGGAAGCAGTACTTTGTAACATATGAGAGCAGTACTTTCAAATTCAATGGAGCAGCAGCATCATTATACTCGTAGCAGCTTAACTCCACCAACCGAATGACCAATAAATTGCCCAGCAGAGAATCGATCGAATATAAAAGCAAATAAAGTATAATCCCATTCAGTAGCAAGCAAAAAGCGACAAACCACTATCAATATATTGCACCGAATAGTGTAAACACTCTATTTGATCCATGAATGAAATTTAGTTTGCACCGGCCCATGTTCTTGAATTAAACAATAATAATTAACCTCACAGTAAGGATTTTATGCAACTTCAATTCTATACCAATCACATGATGCGCATGTGACAAGAGAATTAATTGACTCATGATGACAATTATCTTCAATTAATTACCATCCCATGAGATATCATGGCAAAAGACGACAAGCCCTCATCAATTCTCATCAATCCATAAAATAATATTGCCACATTCTCTAATGATTACAATAAATATAAATCGACACCAGCTTTTATTCCCTCATGAAGTCCATTAATGCACTGACCACCAATTAAGGATTTAATATTTATAGTACTAGGTTACCTTAGAATTGACGCATGAACAATGATAGTACGAGGTTAATATTCCTTAAGCGCCCCCACTTGGTAGAAAACAACAGCAAGATTAATTCACAGCAGTACCATAAATTCGAAACCTTAAAACTAAACTGCTGTCTGTCGACAATAAAATTCTTGCCAAATAATATTAAAACCAAGTCGTACCTTACTTCGAATCTGCTCTTCAACGATAAAAACCTTGATGAACCCTAGATATCGAGAGCCCCAGGCTCTGATACCAATTGAGAAGATCGTTGTAGCTCTTAGACGATGTCTAATATTATTTAATATCTAGGAATACATAATAATGAAGGCGGAATATTCAAACATAGAATCAATCATTATTATGAACAAGGTTTTTCATTATCATTGCCTTCTCTAACGATTAACAAACTAATTAACATGTTCTACCTTGATCAAGTAGAACACGTTATCTAAACTAAAACACTAATAAACCCTAGGCGTTTTCCCAAATCCCTACGCCTAGGTTCCCACACACACACACCTTTGATGTTTACATCTTGTACGTACATGATAAAACTAATGACCCTATGTCTCTTTATATACTAGAGACATCTAGGGTTTACAAGAGGAATCATAATACAATTAGGAAACTAAATCTTTTAAGTAAATCTTCTAGAATCTTCAAAATTCTCCATCTTTTTGTAGTTTCCCATCTTGTCACTTTAGGCCCTTCATGTTTCATTCTTCTTGTTTTGTATCATCAAATCAATAATAGACCCAACAAAACTTGTATAGTTTCGACTTAGAAGTGATCTATAAAACCCTTACTCGATAAACGATAAGGTTGAACCTCGGCTTACTCGCCAAAACAAGTAGATACTCGATAAACAAAATCCTTACTCGATACTCCTAGAAAATCGCTAACCCTTACTCGATAAAACCTATTCAATACTCGATAGAACCAAACCTTACTCGATAAAGAACGTAAGAACAGCCCTTTAATTCGTGAAAATAAGTCCTAAAACCTAGTTTTTCAACCAAATCTAACCTAAAACAACCTATATTATCCCTTGGCGATTGATACCACTTGTTAGGTTACCATTTTGTAACATAAAACACATAATCTTTAGAGAGAGAAAGAGAGTAGAGAGAGAAAGTGGAAGGAACTCTTGAAAATGAAATGAAATGAACTTTGATATTCCTAAGAGAACCAACACCCTCCTTGGAGGGTTTACATCACTATTTATAGTGTCTAGGGGTTTACATGAGTTTCCACTATTGTCAATATTGCCCCTTAGACTTTAACAAAACATGTAAACATGAACTAAACTTATGTAAACATGAATAAAACTTAACTAAACAATATACTAAAGCAACCTATTACAAAACTTAATGACCGAGACTTGATATTAATAAAACGTGTTCCTAACAAGTCAGGTAAGGTGGGTTGGTGTGGACCGGGTTGTGGGTTATTAGTGAAAGGGGAGTAGGCTCAGGTGGAGTTGGGCTTGTGGGTTTATAATATTTGGTTTAATTTGGTTAAGGCTTGGCAGGTTTAGGAGTAGTATTGTTTAGGTTTATGGTTTAAAGTTATAGGGACTAACTTTGCCAATTAGCAAAATGTGTGGACTGATTTTGTAAATTTATCCAAGGGCTATATTTGCAACAATAATGAATCTTCAAGGTAGATTTAGGTACTTTGAGCATCAATTTGATCCAATATTAAGAGATCCTTCCCCGGCTTCGGCTTTTGCTACTCTTTCCAAATCCCGTGCTCGTGTTATCGTTTTTGCCTTTCTTTTGTCCTTTTTCACAATATCCGTACCTGCACAAACACAAAAACAACATATTTTTGGCATTTAAGGTTGGTTTTTGGTCGTATTTGGTCTTAATTAGGTCTAATAAAGGTATGTGTTTTCACACATACCAGTAATACGGGTTCTACTAAGAGGGAAAACTACTTCGGGAATCATAGTGATCTAAGGGAGTAGGAAGTAAAAAGGGAAGGATAAGAGTATGCTTGTATATATCTATTATATATTTGCATATAAGAGTAGTTAGGGGAAGACTCTCTAACTAAGGGAAACTAAGAAGTTTTGGAGGAGTAGGGATTAGAGATGGAGGAAGAGTAGTTTACTGAATTCAGAATGAATTCAGATCATTATTATGTAGAATAAAGATTCTCATCATTAGTATCATACGAAATGATAGGGGAAATGATTTAAGGGATTTAAGGGTTTAAGTGTAAAAAGATGGTGTATGGGAGGAGTTGTAACTCATGACATACAATGTCATGAATGAAATTATAGCCACATAAGGTCATAAATAACTTGTCATAACTAGAAGTTTAACAAGTATCACTATTTATGCCATATGTAATTTAGGAAAGATGGAGGTTTTGGGCAAATTGCCGGGTATGAAAAGGGAAGGGAAGTTTTTGTGGGAAAGGTAAATATAGGGAGTGGATTTATTTCTCGGAGCCCACTTTATCAGCACTTACTATGTAAAACCATAAATTCTGAAATACCTAATTTTGCGTACAATTTAAAATTTTCTAAGTTACGTATACGATTAATTTAAAAACGCGAATATAATTAAACGAATTTACCGTAAACCTAAATAATTATATCGAAACATCATCATAGAAATCTTTGAACATATTTGAACTCCAAAATAAGTTTGTAACCTAAAATAAATACGAGAAGTTATTTTCACGACGCGAACATTCGTTTTGGACCTTGTTTCCTTCGTTACGCAACCACAACCCAACATGACCAACCCATGGACCAAGTAACTTAGCCACAAACCCACCAGGCCCAATTTTAATCCCACAAAAGAAAAAAAAGGGAGCCGGTTCCTCCCTCACATTCCTCACGCTTCAAAAAAGAAAAAAAAAAAGAACCCTAAAACATCTAAAAGTGGCGGCTCAATTATTCCAATGCTTTCTTGATCCTTTTTGACGTGTAACAAAGCAAGAGAAGTGTTATTTGATCGTGCTAAATACATTGGTGAAGTGTTTTTGAGGCTTGGAAGGTTTTTAGTTCGGTTTATTGATTTGTGTCGAGGGGTTTGGATTGCTTATTCTTGGTTCAACTCGATTTCCATCAAGTGTGGTATCATCTTGCTTATTTTCCTTTCCTTTGATCTCTTTACATGTTATTTTTGTCACCAAAAAGTATATATGATCGATCCATACATGTATGTACATGTTTGATATAAAAACTAGACACATAAAATCATAAGAATAATAAGCTAATTTGACTCATGGTTTTCTGTTTTGATTGATATACATATTGAACCCTAAATCTGATATAGAACCGAAAATACACGGTACCATCAACGAAACTAAATGCTAAGAACCCTAGAGTACAATTATGGGTCGATTAGGGTTAAAGGATTAGGGTTTGTGGTGATTTCATGTGAGTTGTTGCTGACAGAAATTTTGTGTCGGATTGAAGTGGGTATATTTTGATGATACCAACGTGTTTTTAAGTGATTTTTGAGTCTAAACATAAGTACTATTTGTCTAGTTTCTGGAAAAGTAAGTCATTAACTTTTAGAGGTCGGGAAGGTCGATTTTTGATTTTTACAAGATTGGGTGTCAAGTCTGAAATTTGTGAGTCTGAATTCAGTCCACTTGTTGGATTTTTCATTTTCAAACTATGAGGAGTTAGCCTTTGGGGACTTGCATTATGTTACCTCCATATGTCTAGTGTTACCATGATCTTTGGTTGATTTTTCCTGTTGTTATGATGGGGTATTCAAGTGGTTATTTTCTGGGTACAACAGCAGGTCCTAGTTCTGGGTAGTCTGTGTTTGAATATTTTTCTTTGGTATTTAAACTATTCAATAAATTCTGGGAAAAATTGTGTGGGTTCCTAAGACATGATAGTATCACTGTGATTTTTGGTGAATTTTAGTTTGAGTTATAATATGGTTAATAAATTCGTTAATTCAGGTCTTTTTTGTGATTAAAAGCTGAGTTTCTGAAACTTAAGGGTTTGTTTGATTAAAGTAAAAATAAAAGGGGTTATGAGTGTTAATTACTTAACTAAAGGGATGTAACTTGTAAATTGATGATACTAGAGGGTTAATCTGTAATAAATGAGTAACTCATGATAATTACACTTTAGACCATAAAATTTGGAAGACTGTCATTATTAACCCTAAAATTTATAAGTTAACTTAAATAAACCCTAAACTAATTATAATTGTACACATTGAACACTTAACCTAATCTAATGCGAAACTTACTAAGCATGGACATTTCAAATTATTGGAACTTGCTAATGATGGAAATTTGCTATTTTTGGAAAATTACTATAAATGGAAAATTACTAAATCTAGAAAGTTAATAAAAAATAGAAACCTGCTAAATATGGAAAGTTTCTAAAAATGGGAAGATAACCTAAAAAGGAGTAATCTGATTCGAAATGAACTATTAACTAATTCTTGGCTTCTAATTCTTCTAGGTTCAGTGAAGAAGGAGCGGTTTCTATTTCCGTTTGGTCCTTTCCCTTATTTTGCTTTGTCATCGAGTTGAGGTACAGATATTCTGACCTTTCTTATAAGGTTTCTCATGACTTTTGATCCTTGATTATAATTTTTTTTATCTTGATATGATCCCTTGAGCCTTTGCTATTGTTCCCTTGATACTTGATATAATTAGTTCATTATCTTGTGACATGAATATTCGAATCCTTTGATAATTTGAATGTTCATTTGATATTGTAACTGGATGTGAAAAACCTTTCTTAATTATATCATGAAAATGTTTTGAGAAAAACTATTTTAAAATGATGTTTATGAGCACGATGCGATACCACTTGTATATGGAATTTTACTAACTTTTATGAAAACTACTTTTAAAGACTATCTTGATGAAACCCGTTATTAAAGATCACTTTTATGAAAGCCATTATTAAAAGATTTCTTTAAATGAATATTTGATATAAACTTTCGAATTGAACCATTGCTATGAACCTTTGAACCATTTAATTGTGAACCCTTGATTATGAACCTTTGATATTCTGATGACTTAGACATTTGCCAAACTTTGACTTTGCCTTCTCATTACTATGTTCCATTTCCCTACCACTATTATGATTTCTGACCTTGGTACATCTGACATCTTTGGTTCATTGATATTATGTTTATCTGAAAACTCTTTTTGAAAACATAACTTGGTAAAATGAGATAAAACTATTTGAACTAATTTCTGAAAATATGACAACATGTCAGTTTCTAAATGGAGGTTTAACTAACCTTTTCAAAAATGTTTTAAGGAAATACTTTTACGATAACCATGTTTTAAAATGAATTGCTAAGTTTTCCGAGTCAGTTTCTTATAACATTTTCACACTTGTAAACTTTGAACCATTGATACGAACCTTTGTTTGTTTAGGATTCTCTATGCCACTGCTATGATACCCTTTTATTATTTAAATTTGTATGATATGAACCTTTTTGAATTACCTTTCACCTATTCAGTATTAAGACCCGGGCTATCACTAGGTATGGGGATTCCATGTCCATAGCATTGATGCACCGATGTTATGACTCCTGTGTGGTCGAGTGATTTTCCACACCGTCCCTTTTATTATATGATATGCGCGCTTTATGATTTATTATGGCCGAACTGATTTCTGTGGGGGCGTATGGGTGCATCCTAGATCTGTTATATGTTATTGTTATCTGTTATCTGGTGATTGATGTTGTGTGCATGCACGTCCTTCACAACCCATTGAGGTAACCCCTCTGATTACATTTGATATTCTGAGGTCTCCCATCCGGATTTCATATGAGGCTACATATGGTATGATTTGATCTGATCGGGGCACGTGGTTAAAATACTGAATAAACCTTTACCTTTACATTTCCCTTTACATTTACCTTTACGTTTACCTTTACATTTACCGTTACATTACCTTCACATTATACCATTTGATACTTATCCAATGCAACATATTCTATTTTCTCGTTTTTGTTTCATATTGCTTTGTTGTTATATCTGTTCACTGAGCTTTTTAAGCTCAGCCGCATTTCTTTTACCGCGGCAGGTTTTAGAAGGAAGCTGGGTTATGGGTGAAGAGTGCTAGTAGGAGCTCTTAGAGAGGATCAGGGACTAGAGTTGACTTGAAGATACTTTATTTTAGTCATCTTGTACTTTAGTTTTGATATTGTATTTTCTTTGACTTAGAATTCTTTTGTAACCTTTGTATTTCGTTGTATTCTTAAAGTATTAAGCATGTGTTTTGCTCTGTTTGACACCATGAATGTGATATCTTAGCCTTTGTTGGGTTGGGGTGTTACATACTAACTACCTAAAGGGTAATATTCTAGGTTTAACCTCAAAATGCCTAAAGTTCAAAAACAATATTCCTAAGGGATATCTTCCTATCTTATAACCTGAATTCTTAGGGGTTGTAAGTAATACATATCCAGTAGTATTACTTATAGGGTATACTTAAAACCTCGAGTAGATTATAACAAGTACCTAACTTGTTATATTTCTTAAGGATGGATAATTTCCTAGGGTTCAGGGTATCCTAAAGTATCCTAATAAGGGATGGTTGGGGAAATAGAGTTTCTATCCTCGAAAGTACTTAAGGGTTTATGACTAAGGCAAAGTATCATAACTTATCTTATATTATAGGCATCCTATTATTCCCTACCTAACTAGTACCATTATCTATAGTGTATATTCTAGGGTGGAATTCTAACCTAAAGGTATAGCTAATAAAGGTGTACTATGATAATTTCCTCCTAATGATTCTAAAATTTAGGGGTTAGAGTTGGAAGGGCTTTCTATACCTAATCGATGAAAGATCTAATTACCAATAATTATATAAAACCCTAAATTCCGTAATACTAATTTTGCGTATAATTTAAAATTTTCTAAGTTACGTATACAATTAATTAAAAACGTGAATATAATTAAACTGATTAACTGTAAACCTAAATAATTATAACGAAATATCATTAGGGAAACCTTTAAACATATTTGAACTCCAAAATAATTTTGAGGCATAAATAAAATACGTGGGAACCATTCACGCTATACGAATATTAGTTTTGGGCCCTAATTCTTTTGTTACGCAACTAAACCCAACATGACCCAACATAAGCCCAAAGAAACTTAGCCCTTGATCTTCCTAGGCCTACTAGCCCATTTTCGAATCCACTAGGACAAAGGAAGGGACCGGTGTAAATTTTTACACACACAAGAATATTGTACGCTTCAAAGAAACCCTAAATCTATTATCCTTCCACAAAGTAGCGGCTCCTATTATTTTTTCCTTTTCCATTCGATCACCAGGAGGGTTCAAAAACGAGTTGGAATGTCTCAAGATTGTGGGAAATTGTTTTGCACACGTATACGAGTTCTAGGGTTCATGTGGTAGGGTTTTGGTTCTTGGTTTGCTCGATTTCTTTTTTCATTCGATCACTAGGT